>JAGDQP010005984.1:0-30558 GCA_022664845.1 Lepisma saccharinum
ATGATGATGATATATATATATATATATATATATGTATGTATATATATATAAAGTGTATATGTTTTAAAATTAATTTTTCTTGTTGCAATGGTTGCTTTATTAAGGAAAACATTGTAATTATCATTTTTCTAGACATAAAATTAAATAAGTCAATATTTAAATATAAAGTAATTATTTAACAAATATTGTGATAACGTAGAGTAAACATTTGTAAACTTGTTTAAAATTCTTTTGCAATTGCAATTACTGTATAAATACCAACACTTAAAACTGTAAACGCAAAATCAACTGATTAAAATAGAGTAGTGAGAGAGAAAAAAACATTCCCAATACGCGTACACACCTTCAACCTATATAAAATACTCATTCATTAGGTTATTGTATGGAGTATCTGGAATTAATGGTTTAGTTTTATATTATAATTATACAATCCTTTCAAGATAATTTACATCTTTGAATTTCACGTTTTGTCATAACAATTACTATTGTTTGAATGTTGTTAACATTAGAAGAGATTCTGTTACAATTTATATTTAGATTACATTGAGAGGAGTCATCTGTGTAACCTTTTTGTATTTTCAATATTGATTTGCAATCTTGTTATAACAGCCAATAGATGGGCCCGCAAAGTGTCTTACAACGCCTACTAAGTATGCTAATTTTAAGTTACAATGTTCTGTCATTAGGAAATAAAATTATGTTATTGTGTTATGAATGCAGAAGCTGTAGGGTAAGTCTATATTAAGGGTCTAAACCTAGTGCTATAGTCGTAAAAGAAACGGAATTAACTACTGGATCTATGAATGGTTCGTTAGAACTGTTAACAAATCGTGTACAATATCTTTGTAGCATAATGCTTACTTAGTTACTTACTTACTCTATGGCTTACGGAACGAACTCGCAAGTTCATCGCCACAATAACAAACGTTGACTATAGCTTCCTATCCTGGACAAGATCAGGATAGTTTTCATCACAAACACCTACTTGTCGAAGATTGCTCTAAGGGTATTCTTCCCAATGACGTCTCGGTCTTACCAACACTCTCTTTTCCTTTGGCTTTCTAACCACGACAAAACATTCTAATCTTCGTTTTTCCCCAACCGAGCTACATGGCCTGCTCATCTTAGTCGTCACGATTTCATTATTCTTACAACATCGAGCGAGTCGTAAAGTCCGTGAAGTTCTTCATTATGAAGTCTCCTCCATTCTCCAGCCATCGTGTCTCATTTCGGTCCGTATAATTTTCTTAAAACCTTATTTTTAAACACATGTAATTTATATTCATCTGCTTGATTTGTAATCCAATTTTCACTATCATTGTCATAATAATAAGCGGCATAATAATAATTCTATAAATTTTTAATTTCAACTTTCTGGATATTAATCGCGAGGTTCCTAGAACGAATAGAAACATGCGTTGCTCGATAGTAAGCGACTTTTTTATTTCTTTCGTGACCTTGTTTTTCCTTAGTACATATGCTCCCAAGTATTCTAATTCGTTGATATATTCTCATTCTTAATTCTCATGTATCTATTTCTTTCATTCCCAGTATTTCCGCTTGTTATCACGTATTTTCTTTTCTCTATGTTTACCTGTAGACCTATCTCATCGCAGCTTCTACTAAGACATCCATTTTACTTTGTAGCTCATCCATATCACCGCTATTAAATCTACATTGTCCGCTGGTACGAACATTTGATTCAAACCATTCAATGTAGTACCTTTTTGTCCCCTTTAATTTTTAAAATCGAATATTCTAACACAAAGTTAAACAGTAGTGGTGACAAGGTGTCAGTTTATTTCAATCCACTGTGAATCTCGATATTGTCTGACATATTATTAAATAATTGTACTATGTTTATGGAGTCGTTGAGACCCTACCAGTGTACTTTATAACTTTCCTTTTGATAAAATCATGTTTTCTTAAAACCAATGAATAGCTGGTGAACAGTCCCATTGTATTAGCATTGTCACAGATCCTAATAATAATACCGCTGCTAGTAGCAACAATAACAAATCATATTTGTTTGCAAAACCTTATGCTGTCATATCATGTGGTCTGCTAAACCATATACTTTTTTTCAGTCTTTCCAGGGTTTCTCTATGGACTGAAATAGCATTGGGGGGGGGGGAGTCCCCAAACTCGGGACGGTTTTGACATGCTTTCTCTTTTTATCGATATATTCCCTTCTGATCGAAGGACTACCCTATAACATTTGTAGGATAGAACGTGAATATAAAGCATTGTTCTTGTTTAGGATGCTTTTTACCTACGTGAAATCTACATGATCCACTCTCCCCGCCTACAAAGGTACAAACGAGCAAATATAATGTAACCGTTTGTGTTGCAAAATTTTACCGGAATATGCACTCAAGTTATCGCAAAATTATATAACATTCAATTTTAAGTTTGGGGAGGGTCAGTTTCAACGTTCCAATTTTGCAATAAATTAGGCATTGCGAAACATAGCTAGTATCGGTTTGTGCTTATGTTGTGCCGGATGGTGTTACAAAAGATTCGAAAATCAAATTGCTGTCAATCGGATGTGGTTCATTTGTGCTAGTTGGTGGTGGGTTTTACTCAAATCGTCGCAAAAAAAAAAAAAAGATTCATTCTTAAAACCGGGGACAAAATATCAATTTTGAAACTAAATTAGATTTAATAGTTTGTGCCGAATTGTGTCATAGAAGTTTCGTTTATGCTCACCTCCTCGCAAAATTACGTACACAAGCAGTAAAAATAAAACTATCCAACAATAATAGAATCAAAGAGAATAAAGTATATTTATTTCTATAACACAAAACTACTGGTATTTATTGTGATTGGATTATAAATATTTGGTAAATATGATGAAAATATTTTTATTAGCATTAGCGGATTTCAAATACACGAATAAATCACCGTAGTGCCACTTTAAATTTAAAATTTATACCAGGTTGGCAACACTGATCATTCTTGTTGCTAATATCCATCATAATTACACAAATCAAGTTTCCAGATCTAAATTTCACCTTTTTGTTGTTCCCATTTTATCGTGATGTAACCATTTAACACACCATTACACCAAGTTTGAAATACTGCTTTTTTTTTAAAAAAAAAAACGAAAAAAAAAACGAATTGAAATTTGACCGTTGTTTCTCTTAAGATGTCGTTCTGGTGTCAGGAATTTGTTTGCTAAGTATGTTCCACATAATAAAACAAAAACAGAAAAAGCTTCTTTATATGTGATTTGCAAGGCTGAGAAAACACGAAGAACAATAAATGTTGTTAGACGGAATGAGAAAGGAAATAAAAGAAAACAGAATGACCAGGTTGTTGTGGGAAATGGAACAGTGTGACCAGGTAGTTGCTAAGAGAAAAAAATAGATGGCGTTAGAAAAAAAAGGTTTCAAATTTCAAAGAAATGGATCAAAGTGGAGATTTTATTAAAAAAAAAGAATGAAAAGAGAACGGTGCAAAAAATACAACAATAAAACGGAAAAAAAGCAAGAACAAACAAGACATAAGATGACACATCGCAACATACATTAAAGCCATAATAGTTAAGCGAGAAAAAAAAAAACTTGTATGGAGATAGGAACAATCGTGACGTAAGGACAACTACGTAACTAGTGCCACTGCCATATCCTATGTTAAACGTTTGCGGAAATGATTTCAAAAGTATCGGTCGCGAAGTGGCTCCGTGGTGCGATGAGAAAACATCTAACTAGTATATTAATGGTCCCTACTTCGGTTCCCGTCCACCTATTTTTCTATTTTTTTTTTTTTTTTAAAGAACGCTACTTTTCTTCCTTTCTGCTTTCAAAAGAAGAAAGCTCTGCTATTCCTGGCTTACCTCATTTCAATGTATTAGTTAATATAAAATCAGGTTAGACTTTTTTTCTTTTAACGTGATGAAAAAACAATATGCACTTTAAACATTTAGTAAAATTAATGGACATAGGTTAGAAAAGTCAGTTCAGAATCTCTATACGCAATGAAAACATTAACAATTAGTTTAAACCATAACTCTGAAAGATATTATTGGCAAGGAATTATTCACTCTGGGATTCTTTACTTGCGCGAGAGTACGGTTACGTCACGACATTTTCTCTCTGCAGACTAACTAACTCTATGGCTTATGGAACTTGCAAGTTCATCCCCGCAGTAACAAATGTCGCCATTAGATTCTATCCTAGGCAACATCAAACTAGATTTTTCATCACGAACACCTACTTCTCGAAGATCTCTTCTAATATTGTCCTCCCAACGACGTCTCGGTCTTTCCAATGGCCTCTTTCCATCCGGCCTTCCAACCAGGATAGAATGTAATCCTCATTTTCCCCCCATCCGAGCTACATGCCCTGCCCACCTAAGTCATCTCGATTTCATTATTTTTACAACATCTGGTGAATCGTACAGTCCGTGGAGCTCTTCATTATGCAGTCTCACCCATTCTTCAGTCATCTAGTCCCGTTTCGTTTGTATATCTTTCTCAAAACCTTATTTTCAAATACACGTAATTTATGTTCATTTGCTAGGGTCGTACTCCAACTTTCGCAACCGTAAGTATTACCGGTAGAATAACCATTCTGTATATTTTCAATTTCAATTTCCTTGATATTAATCGCGAAATTAGAAGTTTTTGGACTGAGTAAAACCATGCCCGATACTAATCAATTTTTATTTCTTCCGTGACCTCAATTTTACTTGTTACATACATTTGCTCTCAAGTATTTAAATTTGTTTACTTACTCTATGACCTCATCCCTAATTCTTGTGTTTTTATTTCCTTCATTCCCTGTGTTTCGGCTTGTTATCATGTATTTTGTTTTATCCATGTTTACCTGCAGATCTCTTTCATCGCATGCTTCTACTAAGACATTGCTGTTGCTTTGTAGTGCATCTATATCGTCCGCTATTAAATCTACATTATCTTTGTATACGATCAGTTGATTCAAACCATTCAATGATAGTCCCTTTTTGTCCCCTTTAATTTTTAAAATCGCATATTCTAACGCAAAGTTAACAGTAGCGGGGACAAGGCATCGCCTTGTTTCAATCCGTTGCAAATCTTGAAACTATCTGACATATTATTACCTATACCTACCCTGTTTTTGGAGTCTCTGAGACACATCTTCACTATTTGAACCATTTTTTTTCGGAATACCAAATCGTATCAGGATACTGTATAACTTTTCCCTTTTCATAGAATCATATGCTTTCTTAAAATTAATGAATAGCTGATGAACCGTCCCATTGTATTCTCATTTCTTCTCCAAAATTTGTCTCAAAGCAAAAATCTGGTCCAACGTGGATCTATTTCTTCTAAATCCACATTGGTGATCTCTAATTATTTCATCTACGTATACACTTAGGCGTGTTAACAGAATATTACTTAATACCTTGTAACAGGTTGGAAGTAACGAGATTCCGCGGTAATTATTACATTCCGATTTATCACCTTTTTTGTAAATCGGAACAATTATTGAAATTTTTCGTTCCTTTGGAAGCAAACTCCTTTCTCCATTCAACATATCGATATACCGACAATTTTAATCGGATCTGCTTGAAGATCTCTGCGTTTATTTCTAATCATTCCTAGCCTCGGCTGGTAACCTTTTAGTAACGAGTTTACCCCTTTGTATAGATCTCGTATGTTATTTGTCTTCCTGCTTTACTCTATCTCCTGAATCTTCTGCGTCAGATATTCTCGTTTCTTTTATTTCGGAAGCCGCGTGTGGCGTTCCGTTTCGCGTTACTATAGTAGTTCGTGTTTGCTTCGTTTTTATTAATTAGCAACTGTTACCTTCCTTGTTTCTGTTCTTCATGAATCTTAAAGCATTCTTCATCAAAATATGTTTTGTTTTTCTGATGTTTCTTCTCACCTCCACGTTCCTTCGCTGCGCTCTTAATTGTTTCACGAATTGCTTCCCACATCTTACTTACATCAATTTCATCATTATTATCATCATTATTGTTACTCGACTCGGTTAAGATTTCGAACCTATTTGAGAGTTCGAGTTGGTAATCTGCTTTTACGATAGGATTACGTAATCGTTTAATTTCGAATTTCAGTTGTTTTGACTCCTTGCTTTCTCTGTTCGCAATACACAACTTTCCCTTACTTTAGTGATCACTCATTCATTGTCGGGTTTACCTTCCGCTCCTCTGTACTAACCAACGTCCTTTATATTGATGTGTCTTGGTCTATCTACTAAAACGTGATCGATCTGTTTGAGAGTTTTGCCGTCCGGAGATACTCATGTGTATTTGCGTATGCCTTTGTGTTCAAACTATGTGCACTTTACCAGTGGGTTTTTCGAAATCGCGAATGTTATGTCTTTCTCCATTGTTGTTGGTCTTTTCGTTATGGCTGTATTTGCATATAGTATATCTATATTTTTCTTCCCTCCCTACTTTTGCGTTGAAATCACCCAACACAATTTTCGAATTATATTTCAGTAATCGGTCAAACAGTCTTTCTAGCTCATCGTAGAATATATCTTTGTCGTTATCAGTAGCCACATTGGTCGGAGCATAGACGTTTAATAAAACCGTGTTGCCCCATCGAGTACGTATCGTAACGTACGATTGTCTTTCGTTTACGAACTCTATATTCTGAACCGCCTGAAGGATACTGTTCTTAATGAGGAATTCTGTTCCGAAATCGTGAGACTGTGTTCTCCCGTAGTAGAAAGTGTACTTGCCCTGTGGGATACTATCTTGAACCTCCCACCGAAATTCTTGTATCGCTAATATGTCTAGCTCGTATTTCTCGGTCTCACGTATGGCTCGCTGAAAAGCACCCGTTTGGTATAACATTCTTTCGTTCTGCCTGTCTATTCCAAGGTCTTTCTTAATGCTGTTCTTGGAGTCCACTGAAGCAGTCCTCGCTCGGAGATTCGAGTTTACCTCTGGAACAGTTTACCCCAGGAGAATCCATGAACCATCTGTTACTATTTCTTGACATCTTTTAGTGATGTAGAGTTGTCAGCTCTACGACCTCGCAGTAAAAATAAACAGTCAAGATGTCGTCCTCTGTTCATCTTTGAGCCCTGCCGATGCCATTCATCTTCAGTCTCTGGGTGGCAATGGTGAAGCTGCTTCCCTTTACCATGATATTTTTGTTCAGAGTTGTCTTCCCCCTAGCCTTTGTAGATCCCTCTACTAATTGCAAGGTAGAAGTACTGCTTTTGGTCAGTCCCCGAATATTTCCGGTACCCACCATATCTGGTCGGCATTCCTCTATCCGCCACCTGGGGAGGCGCCTGGTGGGAGACTAGTAACTCCAACCCAGACAGCAGACACTCGTAAAAAAAAGAAGTGAGGCAATTAGTCGATGTTAGGGTCGGACCTTGTAATACAATTGAGAATGAATTGCAATATCACAAAATTTCCGGAATTCCTGTCAAATTTTACGAGAGCATAGATGTTGTTCTTCGAATAATTAAATTTCTTTTCCTTAAATTTTAGAAGGACAGATGTCACACCTCACTGTAATTTTACTAGATGTAAATAACAAGACTTTAATTACATTTTGGAACATATCCAACTCAATCTGTCGTTACTATATGACAGCAACAGCGAATTAGTTCCAAGAAAATTATGAAAACGCTCGTCACTAGCCACGAATCGTCAGTCACGCAATCTCTTGAGCAAAATTGCAGCTTTTAAATATGTGGACAAAACTTAATTAATAACAGACTGTGGTTGTTATGTTATGTGAATGACATGTAATTATTCTATTTGATCTTGACAAAGACGAAAGGCATGTGTAAGTAGGCGACAAGGTGATGTAGTTGTCAGAACGTAACCTCAGTTAAATCAGTTAATGAATGCTTCAATCATCTGTGTAGTTTTCTTTTTGTTAAGAAACGAAGTTGGATATTTTCCATATCGAGTCAAAGCGTTACACGAAATTCCGTTGCCATTGTCTTAAAAAGTATTGAAATGAGAAAATTAATTAACCTATATAAAACAATCTTCTTTTTATTGCATTCTTTATGTACATGGTGCAACATAAATCAATGAACAAGTTTTCCTAGATAAATTCCTGGAACTAAACTAAGAGGGAAAGTTATGTTTATTGTTACAATTTTTTAAAATACAGTGTTTCCAACTTTGATCCCAAAATGGACTTCCTACAATAGTAAATAATACGAAAATTTATCGATAAATCATAAACAGTGGATTAACATAAAATTGCATTTTGGGCTGCATGTTTATGAATAGAGTAGATATTGGAAATGAAAGTTTAATGTCATCTGGTTTTCAATGTTGCCAACCTAATATATATTTTCAAATTCCACTTCGTCAGTTTGCTAGATATTTTTGTAACTTTTAGTGATTTTAATCATGTGAAACACAAAATACAGTATTGTAAACAGTGAAAATATGCGATCAGAAATGTCTAGAATATGAATTTTCAACTTTTTATTTTGTCAGTCCAATGAATATTGTATACCAAGGAAACCCTTAGGAATATGCGCTCATCCTGGATATTCAACATTTCGTTTTTTTATACACATATACGATGAATTTCCTAGGATATCCTAACAAAATTTTCAAATCCGGACAGGGATTCTCGCGGAAATAAAGAGACCTGGGCTCGTGTAAATTATTTCGATAATACAACTGATCCTTTTCAGCCTAGTTGTAGTTTTATATAAATTCATCAAGCAGACTTTACCAATTAAATCATCATTTTTAAACACACAATTTCAGAACACAACTAATGGGAAAAATTAGCTTGAAGAGTTGTCATTTTGTCAAGGCTATGCATGGGTACTTTAAAAGAAACTAAATAACAGCTCACCAAAATACATAACAATGACGTTTATAATTAAAATACGCATATAATTTACTGTCTGCTACACGTTAGTCAATATTTTCTGACTATCGTTTTAACTTGGTCTCACATGACTTCACCTTTTTAACTCTTCCATGTTCTTTGCGTTATTAATTTCGTCCTGCTCACTAATTAGCGAAAGACCGGACATTAGTTTGTGTTGTAAGTAAATAAGAAAGAATGATAAATAATTCAAATAAGCATAAATATCATAAACTTATGGAGTACTTGATAATAACATACACCTTAGCGTTAATATTTAAATGGAGAAAAATAGTACTGGTCAACACGAGTTTTGGCACAAGGCAGAGGGAATGCGTGTCGAAGAGAACCTGGCACCCTGAGGGCAAATATGTGGTAGGAATGTGTCTATTACTACCTTGGTTGTAATGACAACAAGTGGATGTACCTAGCAGACTGCTCAGGAGCGCAACGTGAAGTCATTTAAAGACTGCAATAGCGCACGAACAGTCGCAGTGTGTGCTGTTGTTGCTAGTGATTCGCAGTTCTGCGATAGTGTATGTGTTACAGACTGCGGAAAGATACCTGGTGTCAAGGAAATGAGTCAATTACCCACGCATCTGTTGTTTTGTGTGTGGGAGTTAACATTTAAATCGCAACAACAACATCTGACTATTCTAGGGTGGGGAAATTATGGACTTTATGGTTTAAAGTGGAAGAGTAGGACCTCTCATTTCTGCTGTTCAACCTGCATGAATCGTCTGACACAATGGGAAAAGAATTCACGACATCCAAAATACCCACCATCGTATTGTTATTTCTTTCGCACCAAGATAGAAGGACTAAGTCGTAAATCACAACACACAGTACAATATTCAAATGTACCATCGTCCGTGCGACTGGTTCCGCATAGTGAGGCGTTATCAGTATCATAATCTAAAATACATCTAACGGTAGATTAGGAGTCAGAAACTGAGGCAGCTACTGATGTGGGACAAGTACCTTGTTCTGTGAACCACATCTGTTTGTAACGTACCTCACATTTATTAAATGTTCGATAGTAACAATTATTGTTTTATTAAGAAAACAGCCTTTAAAAATTGTTATATATAAATTCATTCAAATAAGGTAACTTCTTTTGAGGCATCCTGTGCGTACCAATACGCTACATAATTCTTTTGAACATCCAGTGCGCACCGTTGAACTACAACATTCTGATTAGAGCAACTCAATGGTAATTATGTGTATATATGAATAAAACTGAATTCTGTAAAAAAGGTAACTTCGGATTGCATGACGTAACATGCCGAGGACATCCGAGCGCCGATCGGGGAATAAATATGGAATCAGCTGCTCCGGTGCTCAGATCTACTCAACTTCCTACGGGCCGAACCACATCAAGCTCTCTTGCTTGGTGTTTTCTTCTTAGACATTGTCCACCAATAAATCAATTATTATTTTCTATAATTCACTTATCTTTTATTGGCCTTTACCTTTTGTACTGCTGTATCATAAGTGTTCTTTGAACTTCATTCCTAGCATCTGCCTTCCCACATCCTATTCCAGACTGCTGGCCTGTGTCTAAGAAATGAGACGCGCAGTGGTTCTCAACCTTCCTTGACTACTACTGTGTCCTCAATACCGCTATTTTCTTTATTTTCTCTATTTACTTGTACTAATTTGATTGTTTACTTTTCAGCATCGCATTTCGGTTCATCTCGCGACCTTATCCGTGGCTTTAGTACAGGTATACCAAAGGGTACTTTCCTGAGTGCATTGTGCTATTTAGTTAAGATAGATTAGGACTTTTCGTTTTACATTACTTGTTAACGCAGGATAATTTAAACTACTTTGTTCGGGATTTGAAAATCGTCCACAAGCATTCCGAACTGTTGTCGTCAGTACCAAACACGGTGAGTATTTTCATTAAGACATCTCTATCAAGTAAACAAACTACTAGTGGTAGTGGAATGCATGAATACCTGATGGTTACTGTTGGACTCAAGCGTTGTTCCAGATATCAAGGACTATAGGAAATCCTCAACTCTCACATTTGAGATAGGTTGACTTTTGTTGTTATGCATGTACTTGTTGTGTTTGCACCTTGTCTTGCGTGACACGCAACACAATACGTCGTGGGGACCATAAGTTATATGTCTGGCTTCAGCATGCAACGCTCTATTCGGATCGGATATTTCTTCGTATGCGAAACAAAAGGTTGAATTTTGTTACGAAGTGTAATAAGTGGAGAATCATCGGCAGTTTTAGAGGCGCCAGATTTAAAATGGCCTCACAAATTGAGGTCGTCGAACCGAAATCAGAAATCAGTTTCACTCTACCAGCTTTCATTGAGACAATAGTATGGGTTAAAGACATGGAAAGATGGACAAAGCGACATCTAAAGAGGATAGCAAAATTTCGAACGGAGGAAGACTGTTCACTTCAATCAATGAATTGCTTATATTCTGAATACCTTTAAGTCATTTTTGGATCATTGCATGACACATCATTCAATTTTAGAAAAATTGTTTGCATAGTTTTCTTAATTGGGTTTCCTACCTGAGGGCATGAGAACGTTCTGCGCTTAGTTCTCCCGGGGTGACATTTGTTCCAACATGGCAGATGGCGTTTCTCGCTCGTGCAGTTATGTATGGAAACCTTAACATCACAAAAATGAAAAGAGCTGGAGAGTTGAATAAAAAACAAACACACTTATTACCTCATGACGTCTCCGTTGAAGATTATGCAGTACTTTCTCTCAGAATGAATTAATTCATTCCAAATATTAGGCCCAGAAATGGGTAACGAATTGTATACAATTGTATTTTGAAATAAAAATTCTTTTACGGAGTTGGATATTAGACTGCATTTCTGGAAATGTTTAGATCTATCAACGGTGTATCTACGTACAAAAAGTCATGGCGTTGACTCCCCTCTCTTTCTTGTTAACATGACCCTTTGCCTAGAAATGCTGGATTTCGAGCTTAATTAATATCTCAAATCCACTTAAATGTAAAAGTTGCCATTCTTATTGCAAGTTGGGCATATTTAAACCCGAAATTCGGCATTTTTATGCGAACGGCCATGTTTGAACCCCCGTAGCAAGAAACGGATGTGACTCTATGCTATGATTTTCTGCATTCAGACACCCTGCTGATAGATCTAAACATTACAACATTTTTATACAATTCGCAACACATTTGTCGACCAGATTTTTCGAATGAATGAAGCCATTTTGAGGAGAGGCACTTAAAAATACACTTTAGGAACTACACAATGGTTTTTGATGCATCTCTGTAGCTCTTCTGGTTTTTGAGATATTTAAATTTCCATACATACTAGCGCGACAGAAAAAAGCCATGGATCTGCCATGTTGGGAAAGTTGTTACCCCGAAAGAACCAAGCGCAGAACTTTTTTTAATAGTCGTTTGCATATCCTGAGACATGTAGGAACTCACGTACAAAATATAGTGTTCCTATTTTCAAATAGTGATGGAACCAGTGTTAGATAATTTGTCGTGGACGTGTATCATATCATGGTAACTCTATCGAACCAGGCATCCATTTTCAATATTGTTTCAATATCTTTTATTCGAAGTCATTATGAAGACAAAACATAGTTCTAGGAGAATATAATTTAGTTTTCTTTTCTTTTTTTTTTACCAAAATGAAATATTTCTTCTTTCCTTTTCTTCTTACGTTAGAGCTAACTCTTTTCTGACTCTGGTACATGATATATCTTCCATCACGTAACCACTAATACACCAGAGATCATGATAACGACCACATAAGGGAAAGTTGTACCATGCTTCTTTACTGTTATTACTTTCTCTTCTACTTTCTTTGTATCACACAAAAGTTTCTAACTTGTTCCTAGCAAGGTGACAGATCAATTCAATACTGCAAAAAGCTTCCTCCAGGGTTTCAATTCTGGTGCAGCAACGCAATCCGATTTCCTCATTCTTTTTATGGAACATATTTCTCGCTTCTAACTTTTATATTCTTCACATCTTAGAATTTCCTTCTTTCTCCTTCTTCATTTTCTTTTGTCTTCTGATTCCAATCACAGCGAAAGTGATGGAAAGAAGAAAAATAAGCAAAGAAAATGGGGAAGACCAGAAGTAAAGCATACACGCATAGAACAGTAAAATAGAAATTAAGCGGGAAATCGACTGTTTAAAGTGTGATTTATTAATATATTTGCTGCCATAGAAACAACATGGTTCCCTATTGAAATTATCACAGAAAAAGTGACAGATACCGTGACCGGCACTCGAACACGGTTATCCTAGTTTCCCGGTCGGGTATGCTATCCATTACACCACCAAGGCACAAGTATTTACTCTTCAAACGTACAGTTCGATTCAGTAAATGTTATTATCTTTTTATTTTATTATTATTATTATTATTATTCCCACGCTCGACCACCTTTACTAAGGTGCTCAGGAATACCAAGGACACTCTGGTACTCAATTTAATAGGAGGCTGAGTACACATCAGAGCGCGAGGTATTGGAACACTGCGACTAAAGTCTCCAGTGTTCCGGCCCAGATTTGAACCCGGGCCGCCCGATTCGTAGTCAGACGCGCTATCATCTAAGCCGACTCCTTAAATATTAAAAGTAAGTCAGTAAAATATTAAAAAAAAGTTTTTAAGGACATTCTGTTCTTAAAAATCCAAAATGTAAAAAATACTTTTGTTTATGCATGATTACAAAGAAAAGCGTGGGGCGCGCTCTCATATAAGTCACTTTATAAATTCTTGAATCAACGGACTATGCTTTCCTTTTTATTCATGCATAAACAAAAATATATTTTAATGCTTAGTACGAATTGTTTAAGAACAGTGTCTTTAGGAAGTTCTCCCATTATTTTGTCGAGCTATTTCGGTGCCCGGATACTTTTTCTCAAGCTAATGTTTGTGACCCAAATTCTAAAGTGTTCTGAAACCAGTGAAACCCAATATTGTTGTAGGCTAGTATTAATTTTAGGATAAAGAAGTCAATATTAAAATAATTGAAATATATTTTTAAAATATACAAATATGTAGAAATATATGAATGTAACAATGGAATATTGTATCGTCACCCGACTTACGTCGCTGTGCCAAATTTCATCATTCTATGACGTCGGAAAATTAGTTAAATTAACGTTGCAAGATTTGAGAACACGACGAACAATTGTGAACTAACGAAAATGATGTAAAAATTGACTAACACAGTGCTCTTCTTGTAAAAAAAAAAGGAAAAATTGTAATATTATCTATTTATTTTTCGCACTGCAGGTTTGTAGAACAAATTCTATAAAAAATTCCAAGCATATTAAATGCCTTGACTTCATAATTAGTTATTAAAAGCTGGAAGAATGTCAATGTATGAGGAGTATTGAATATACACAGAGACAGGGCCTCAACTAAGGGGATTCAAAGGGGCACGTGCCCCGGACGCCGGGCCTGGGGGCACCGAAAGAAGGTAAGGAGTGTTTGTAAGACAAGAGTGCCAAAGATGTGCGCTACACTCGCTGCCTGTAAGCGACAAGTTACTCATGACTGAAATCCAGACGTTTATACCGAATAGAGAAGACATCTGCCGTGAAATCAATGTTGAAGCCAATTTTAGCAGCGGTTGCGGTTTAATCGACACGTTGGAAGTGCCTCCTTATCAATTGTTATTATAAGGAAAATCTCATTTCTCGCTATATAACTTCTGAACTATTAAACGTGAAATTGTAAAACATTGTACGTAGATCAGACTTTCTAGAGTGATCTGGCAAAATAAATAAAAGTTTTCAATCTGATTTCGTCAGACAGTCCTGTTGGGCGGGTGTGTGACACAGGAATCCCCCAAATTTCTCGAGAACACTTTAAAATATTTGCGGTCAAAAATCTATAGAAACCTTGCAAAACTCTACTTACACTCTCCCAATTTTTACTTTATACCTTCCCCCCCCCCACCACCTCTCAACTGAGATCCTGGCGGAATCCTTGGGTTTAATTCTTCTGTTTTGAAACCAAATATAATCCACTTATTATTCAGAGATACTAATTGAAATCGTAACCTTTGACTTTTGCTCACTAGATGACACGACAGTTTCGTAGCTTGCTCTCCTTTGAGGACATCCGAGAAGATATTATGTTGGAATTGGAAAGTGAACTTGTAACGTTTTTCCACAGAACAATAAAAAGTATTGCATCGACGTTTTCACATACAACTTTGCATGTTGACTTTGTAATACTGTAGAATCAATTAACATAATGAGCATCTAGGAATTGTAAGAAGCACCATTTTTCGTTTAATTAAAGTAGTTACGTTTTTAACAGGACACTGAAATCTCGGGTACTGGCATGCAATTGTAATTTTTGGAACTATAAAACTAAAATGATTTTAAATTAAATATAAAAGAAGAAGGTTTCATAACCAATATTTGTTAGCCTCAAAACTGTATTTTCATAATAACGGATTTTTTTGTAGTCAGTATTGAAAAAAAGCTTGAAAAAATTTGAAGTCTCACTGCCCCCGTAAAGTCCCGCAGTGAGAAGTGACCACTCTCCAACTTCTACAGTGATCTCCTATTCATGCACATGCTTCATGCAACTAAAGTCTGGTGTCACGGGTGTGGATGCTTACGATTTCTGTCTTTCGGAGACATTTACCGCGAATCGGAGTATGTAAGTAGAAAGAAAGAAGGTGAAAACAGAAGATAGAGAAACGCGACAAGAATTTTGTATGAAGAGGGCAAAAACCAGAATATGCATTGCTGTATATTCTGAAAAAAAACCTGTATCAAACTAACTATGATAGATTACCTGGTAAACCACGCATGCTGCAAAGGGTGGGAAAACCCAGGTAATATGTCTGTATTAGCTCTAGTGAATCGCATCCTAAAAGCAAGTGTCTGTGTTGAACATGCAATCGCCGGTCAACTGCTGCATCTCAGGTGGGTGGCTTCTTCATCCAGGGGCTGCATCCACGAAGTGGGTTGTCCTCTCTGTCGTCTCGGTGTCCAACTGGTGTCCACAGTATGCAGGAGTCCGCAGGTGACCAGTACCCAATTTTCTGGCCCAGTCAAGTTATCTGTATGGGCCCCCCCATGACCACATAAAAAACTTAACTGAAGTGGCTCTTAAAAGGGTACTGTTGCCATTCCACGACTACAGATGGTGGTGGGTGCTTCGCCTCGCTGTCGCCCGGTTTCCCGGGCAGCTGCTACCGCGGTTGCCGCTGACCAAGTTTGTCATGCCTCGACATGCTCTATCATAACCGTCATGCTTCTGGCTGCTTCTCTCCTTCGACCATAAATGGTACACGGCTTCAACGTGCTTACTAGTGGTACTAGGTACTTCGCTTCGCTGTCGTCCGGTTTCCCGGCCAGTTGCTACCGCGGCTACCATTGACCACGTTCAACAGGTTTCCATGGTTAAATGGCCTGCTTCTTCCGGTCTTCGTGTCGGTATCAGGAGACGGCTATTCTTCGCTGGTGAATACAGCTTCCTGCTGGCGTCATCACATCACAGGCGTTTTGAGGTCCACACAGCTGCCAAACGATGCCATCGGACCGCGAGCGCACACCGTAGGTGTGCCTCGCACTGACTGTAGTCAATATGATGATGTGTCCACCTTATATTGAACACTAATAACAGGCAACTATACGTGTTTAATGTTAACCCGGTTCCCGTGATATCAGAGCCAATCAGATCCCACTTTTTCAAGACAATAATCTTCCTCAACTACGTCACATGACATTATTTTAGACAAGGTGGTCCAATGTGTAAGATTGCAGCACGAGTTCCTTTTGATACTGCGGATAATTCCTGAGCATTTATTTCCCGGTCAGACTCATGTTACGGGATAGGTCCTTTTGTGGGTTTTACTTTTTATCAGATAAGGATATCTGATCAGATAAGGATATCAGATAAGGATATCTTTTTATCAGATAAGATTTGTCAGATACGAAGTTTCTGCAACGCAACTTCTGACAGAGGGATTGTATGTACAAGAATGCACAGTGTACGTTGTACGTTGATGTCACTATGGTTACAAAAAAGACTCTCATAATTCATCAAATAAAAAAAGTTCCGCTGTTTGTAAATTATTTAATGCCAAGTAGTTACTTGAAATCAATAATGCTTACAGAATAAAATGTAAGTTGTTTTCCAATCATACTAGAAAAAGAAAATTCATTTCTTGCTTTTATTTTTAACATCAAATTTTTAGTCGACTTAAAATAGCAGGTTTTCAATTCAGTGTGTACGTATATTACTTTTATTTTTTAATGTAGGGGCTTATGTTTAAACGTAACGTTCTGCGATTGTTCAATTTTGATTATTCTAGTTTCGAAACAGAAATAGAACATACTTCAAAGTAAAATAATATTTTCAATCCTTCCAATTTCAAATCTTTAGAATTCGACGTAAAATTAAAAGTTACTTTTTACAACTTGCTAACCTGTGGTAACTACCATTAGATCGAGTGCTATAAGACTAGATAGTTCTTTGTTTTAGCTAATAATTCGGTGCTGATTTTAAAGATTTGAAATTTGAATGTTTTGAAAATAATATGACTTTTATCTTCAAGTGCGCTTCTTTGCAGTCGGCTCTAATTTTTTTTCTTGAAATGTTATTTTTATAAGTTTGAATTCTAGACAATTTTTGTGACTTGTATGCAAATAAAGAAATATACAAAAGTGTTTCCTTATATAGGGATGTAACTATTACCCAATGGTTATGCTTATGGGAGTGAAAACGGTAAATATTATTTAATCTTCTTTATTAATTTTGAAATATCACCTATAACAATATGCATAGGAAATTAAAGAAAACTGTGTTGCAAGAAAATATATTATAATAATTACAGTATATTTTCTTCCAGCACAGTTATTATAATTTTATATGTGTACTTTGGTTATATCTAATTGACGTTTAACTCAGTCCTCTGGCGCTTTTCGTTTTTTCGAAAGGGGAGTCAAATTTAAAGTTTGCCCTCGTTACGAAAATGCAAACTGCTGCTCTGCACAGAGAATTGGTCATGCGGCGGTAGTGTAATGAATAGAATACCCGATCGGAAACAGAGATACGGATTTGGAATTCCGATCACGGTGCTTGTCAATTATTACATTCGTTTTTTTAGTTCACAACGACTCGTGGTGTTCTCAAGTCTTGCAACGTTAATTTAACTAATTTCCCGACGTCATACAACCATGAAATTTTGCACAGCGACGTAAGTCGGGTGACAATACGGCATTCCATTGTCACTTTAATATATTTCTATATATTTTAATATATATATATATATATATATTAATAAGGACTTCTTTATCCTAAAATAAATAGTAGTCTGCAACGATCTGTCGTTTGACTGTTTGCCTTTAGTATTTGGGTCACAAGACATTAGCTTGAGAAAAAGTATCCGAATAATGAAATAACTCGAAGAAGAAAATATTTTTAAAAAATCAGAGACATACCTTTCTTTAAAAATTCATACTAAAAGGTAAATAAATAAATAATAATAAAACCTTTTAAAGACATGCTTTTCTTAAATAATTCGTACTAAAACGTAAAAAATAATTTTGTTTATGCATGACTAAAATGAAAAGCATGGGGCGCACCAACTGAAGAATAATTGCTATATATGAGAGAGCGCCTCATGCTTTTCTTTTTAGTCATGCATAAACAAAATAATTTTTTACTTTTAGTACGAGTTGTTTAAGAAAAGTATGTCTTTGAAAAGTTTTTATTTTTTTCTCTTTCTGTATTAATTTCAACATTTAGGTCTATGATTTCTTGTGAGAAAAAGGTCTTATCAACATGGTTTCGTGTATAAACAAACAATAGAGACTATGGATGGGTACATGGATCCGAGCTGTATTGCCAGGGTCCCAACGAAACCAGTTTTAAATAGTATTAGAACCGAGTACTGTACTTGGATCCGGATCTTGGAACTGGATATCCGGAGTTTGGAATTGGGTATCTGAATCTTGGAAAGGGGTATCCTGATTTTGAAATCAGGTAACAGCATCTTAGAACAGAGTTCTTGGAACCTAGTACTCGAATCTTTGACTGGAAACACGGATCTTGGAACTGGATATCTTGATCATCGATCCGGGTATCCGAATCTTGGATCCCTGTTCCCGAATCTTTAAACCCGGTATTCGGATCCCTCAGAAACGATTATTTTAGGATTTGATTATCGGTTCTTTCAAAATCCGGTTTCGCCTACCGCTAGTATAAACGTATATAGTACTACGGATAAATATTTTCTAGGTGAAGAAACACATTAAGTAAAGCTTTGTGAACCGATAATCACCGTTCGTATTCCTCAAAGAACTTGGTTCTTAATGAAAGTAGTGAAGAGTCCTAAAAGGTTATCTCAAGGTTATTATTTTTTAGTGGTATTTCTATTCAACTCTCTGTTTGGACAAATTATTTGCGGTTCCCATAGTAACGTAATGAAAATAACTCCAAGACATTAACTATATAAAGGTAGCAGCTCAGTAAAAAAAATGTTATGATCATTGATTTTGTTCCCGGAAACAGCTACATGAATAAAGATTCGTGAGCAAAGTGAATACAAGGTGATTTGCGACTTCCTTCTCTCAGTAATACTAACGTTCTTTGCAGAGTGTTATCAACAGTCTAAATTAGATTTTGAACTAATATGCTCAACGTGATTCAATTCAGTTCAATTCCATGCATGCTAGTACACATTTCTAAACACTCTTGAGCTCCATCTAAGGTATTGCAATGCAATTTACAACAGTCTTCAGATTGTTATCTGGATTTACAAAAGATTTAAAATCCTCACGAATTGAACAAGCATAAGATTTAGTGGAATATAAGAAGAAAAGAACGAACAATGAAGGAAATGAAGAGGAGAATTTTCGCCAGAGGAGAATTGAAAGTGCATGGAATGACATTGATAGAGACTTAGAAGAAGAAAAGAAGGAAGAGATGCTGAAATTGATGCGAGGGAGAATATCTTGAGTAGCTTTGGTTGTGATGGCAAATGGCATCCTTTGTAGGTGGGGGAGGTCTGGCACATCATACACACTTTTCACAAGAAAATTCAATGAATTGAAAAAGAAATTCCTAGTCGAGGAAGAAACTTTGCTTGCGGGCAGTCTTGTGTAAAATGAACTGACAATATGGAGAAATCTAACGTCGGTCAAACCACAAGACGTGCAGAATTTAGATTGATATGAAAAATTGCATTTATCAGAGCCAAACAGGGGGGAAAGTTTTCCATCTTCTCGATCCCAAAAACTAGAATATTAGGGCACAAAAGCTTCAAATGAAGTAAAAAAAAAAAAATCGTAGAAGAAAGGAAGAAAGAGGTAACATTACAAAAAAAATTTTTGAAGAAGAAATCTAATAATATTTCAATATGCTTATATGATAGTATGTGGAGACGTGTGACAGGGTTGCCAGTAACAGTGAATACTTGTGAAAAATGCAGAAAGTTTTCTAACGAACTTTAAGAAATAAAACTTGATATTTTCAGGATGTGTGTGCGAGTTTTTTTTAAAAGAACATTTTGCCTTTTTTGCGGTTTTACGCCATGAAAAGTTTCGAAATGTATTACAACCGTTTTGTTGATCTATTTGTCCATGTCTTCAGATGATAACTTTTTCAATTGTTTCCCTGCATACTGAATGGAATTTAGAACTGTGTTACTTGTTGAAGTTCTAATTATATATTGTTATTTAAATTAATTCGTTAAACATTATCTTTTTTTTCAAAATAATTGTGTATGGTTAACCAACTCTGTTTCTTGAAAAAAAAAAGAACCTGCCATTTTACATGCACTAAAATGTTCTGTCGTAGCACATTTCATTAGAAAGCTACAACCGATTCACTTATTAAAAATTTAGTTCTTGTCGTTTGCTTGCTACTTATAATCAATAAACACAAATTAAACTGAACTTTGGTTTATACTTCTGATCGACAGATGTCAGGAATTTAAATGAAAATATCACCTACCATCATTGAAGAAATATCAATAAATAATACTTAATTACTTAAGACATATAAAATTTTCTTTAAGTAAATTAAAGGATTTTACAAATACAGAAAAAAATTTCAATTCAGCTAAACTTGCATAATTGAGAGAAAACAGAGCACAAAAAGATTTCAGGTATTAATAGTCAACAACGTCTGCCTGAATTGTTTATTAAAATAATTATACTCATTTTCATTAGCGTTTTGGCCAACTTAAGCAAAATTAGTAATGAATTTTTAATGCGATTTGACATAATAATTTCGTGGTTGATTCAAGAGTATTTACTTTTGAGGAGACAATGTTCTAATAATAAGTTTTGTTGACCTACTGTTAATTGAGGTATGGAGTTATTGTGCCAGTATGGAAAAGGTTCTGAATGTAGAGATCTCTTAAATTGTTTTCAAATGTTTTCTGACAGCAATACATTGAACTACAAAGTATATATGCCATTTAGTAGAAACATTTACAAACTTTTGTTAATAAAATTAGGGCCAGTCTTCACCATTGGTGTGACTATATCGGAGCAATATATACCTCACTTAGGACTACTCATTTCTCTCCTAAATGTTGTAGTTCAGAAAAAAGCATGGGTTACGTTAATGCTATATTTGGTTTCAGCATAGTAAAACAAATCTAACAAGGAACATTTTTCATGAGAAGAAGTCCGATTTTGATGAAACTTTGTACGCATGTACAGTACCTGGGAGAACCTTTACAGCCAAAATTATAGCTGTAACGGTAAAAACAAATAGCGAGTGGGTGACCCAAAATATTAACCATAGGTAGCAAGTTAATCAAATACAAATTTACTTAAAACTGTTTTGTGTTAAAAGGAATAAATATAACGAAATTTATGGCTGTGGATGGATCCTAGATCCACCATCACCATTTTGAATCTTCTTTGATGTTTGAAAATACGAAGTGGGACATGTCACATACCGATTTGCATTGGAATGTTCCCAGAAATCCATTGCTGAAGATTGTTTTACCCTAACTTTATTTCTGTATGTGAAATTGACGTGAAGTTAAACTTCTCAAAGAAAGAATTACATTTAAAGTAGCCACCACAATGAACGTAGTTCTCAACGTAGAGATAACAATTGGCTTATAGACTTCATTTTGTTTTCATTATCTGGTCCAAAACAAAATGGTTTCCGTCTGTTGGCTTCACTCATTTTCTGCACTCGTGGTTTTAATCCATATACTTCAAACATTATCCACGACAATTTCGTATACTTCTTTTTTTTCAATTCTCTTCTTTCTTCCGTTTCTAGTTGTACTTTTATTCTATTTTTCAATATATTTTTTTCTGTTCTCCCTTTCGCCTTTATTATTATTATTCATTATTATTTCCCCCTTCATATTACTTCATTATTATTATTATTTTCCCCTTCCCTCTGATTCTTTATCTTCTTATTTGTTTAGGAAGCCCCTTACCTACTCATAGTAACCTCCGTACTTTCTTCTCCATTTGGTGTTTTCTCCGACACATATTCATTTTGCCGCCTCCAGAACCTTACCACACTGTTACCTAGCATCTGTTGGCAATATGGCGTCTTAGACTAAGTCGCGCACCTGACCACTAATACCATGTGAAAACGCTCTTGGTAAACATTACCGCTTTTCTATTGTTTGTGAAGTCTCTGTACTTCTGTCTCAGCATTTTACTATTTAAATATCCTTTTTCTACCTTTTTACCATTATATATAAGTTCGTAACCACGTATATTTTACAGGAATATAGTTAGGGTAAAACTAACTTTAGTAGTGGACTTCTAGGAACATTGCAGCACAAAATGGTACATCACATGATCACTTGCAAACTACAAATGTTGTAGAGGGTTCAAGAAGGCTTGAATCCTCTATGCTTTCGATAAATTTTAAACGGTTTCTCATTACCTTATATTTGTTTCACTTTTGATCTATGGTTTATTTTTTCTGGGTCACCCTGTCATTTGTTGACCATTGCAGTTATAATTGTGGTTGTTTCTATAATGTGGAACAATGAACTTTGTGACGTCATATGGAAGTTTCTCGAAATGGTTTACGCAACCTATGAACTCTGTAAGCCTTGATGTTCTCTTGATTTGATTTGTATATTGTTAATTATATGTTTATGTCTCAGCTGGTCGTTTATATATAGTTGACATTATAATATCCCGAACCGATTGTTTAATACGTCTTGATTAGTTGAACACGTAACAGGAGGTTACGAATAGAAGGATATAAGTCGAGCTGCTATTAGGATTGGAGCCATAATCAGATGATTATGTTTTATATGACGATATGTGCTATATTGTATGGTATTTACTTCAAGTACTTAATTGCGATTCTGATACTCGAAGCTGAGGACTAAAGTTCCCTTATGAATATCACTCGGTTCAATGTTTATTATTGATTCAATAAAAGTTGTATCTGGGAAAGCGTTTCACGAACTTATTGGATCTTTTACAGTTTAGAGGCTACGAGCTGATACTTATTAACTAATCTTGCTTATATACTACGTTTTATTCTTATAACGGTTCTATTACTTTAGTTGTATACCAAGTTTCATCAAAATTAGGCTCCCTCTCATGGGAAGTGTTGTTGTAACTGTTAAATCATTGTTACAAGGAAAAAACTGATGCCGATCAATGTTATTAGAAAACTTTTTGTCTATATATCTACACCTTATGTAGTAGTCCTTATGTATAAGATGGTCCACATTTTAAGGGTTAAAGCAGAAGTTGTAGTTTTCAATGGGGCACCTGCCTAACTTGTTACAGTATTGAAGAAAGTAATATTCGAAAATTTGGTTAAATTTAGACGAAATTTAGAGGTCGCTACAAAAGTTTGAAATATTAAGCTCCCTTTAACATTAGCAAAATACAAGATATACCGTATATAGTATCTACAACTCACAATTGGTATTTTAACTTCTACAATTTCACAAGACGAATACAGCAATACTCAATTTGAATATCTTCCATTGATCACTGAGAACCTGCAGAAAAGGTTGGTTTAGTGTTTGCTCTTGATGTGCAATTGATTGTATTTTTCGATCAGGGCAACTTCATGTTTATCCGTATTGTAAATGCATTTCATGAAAATGAGATGCACTTTTTTCTGGTAATGTAATTCGTATCAGAAGCCCAGAGTTAGAGGTCCACTGTTTGGACTTCGAGTCAAGACTCAGTATTGTCGAAAAACGAGTATCGAGTGGCCGTAGCTCAGTGGTAGGGTGGTAGCTTAGCATTCGGGAGGTCGTGGATTCAATCTCAGGGACCGACTATCCTAACTGAGGGATTTCCAGCTTTCCTTTCCACAGCCACACCAGGAAAATACCGGTAAGGTACTTTAAACGTAGGACCTGGACGTCAGCTTCCCCCATTCTATCCACTCCTCTATCTTGGTCTGAGACTTAGGTACCTAAAGGAAATGAATGAAATTCAATTGAATTCGAAAATCGAGTTAGTACAAAATAATACTAATACTTTTCGATAGATGCTCTCCTGAGCAACCATCACTCGCTTTTCCATTTTTCTTGAGCTTCTGTCAACAATCAAAGATATTTTCAAGAGCAATTATGCGTTCTGGAGGACAAGTAGAGGGGTTGGGCTCTTTAACTTTGAACACTTTGTAATTTGGGTTATTTTATTGACTAATTACTTCGGTCCGTCTGGATTCCATTATCTGTTAAGTTTCTAAAGTCAACAAATATCAATGCCCCAACCGGGATTCGAGCCCTGAACCTTGGAGAGGCTGGTCTGACGCCAAGGTCAGCTATAGAGACCCGTGCTTTATTCCTTTCCAAACAGTTTTCTTTTTGCAAATTAGGAAATTACATATTTCTATTTTCCCTTATAAAATATCTTATTTCCAAGAATTTCACGTGATTTTTCTACAATTATACATTCGTTCATCGTTCTACAAGTGGCGTAACAGTAGCCATAGAACCTAGATCTAGTCCCGCTTCGACCTTAGTTTACATCATTACCAAAAAATATTTACCATAGATTACGCTAAAGTAGCAATTAAGCGTTATGGTATTTCAAATAGGTAGCATTATATGTGCTAGTTAGCTACTCCAAGGTGCAATAACTGTGGCTGGAATCGTAGATAGCGTTCGGCAAAAATCAAAATATAGACTGAAAAATCACATAGAATTGAATCTTTATGCTCTGAAAAGAGACACGCCCTCTTCTTTGAAATAGCCATAATCTCGATCTTTAAGTTAAGACTTATCTTTTCTATTGCGTAAAAGACCGTATCATTATAAGACACCTTCTACCTTATGTTGTACAATCTTATAAATTCATCTAAGTAATGCTTTACAGCATTTAAACAATTTCAGCTGGACTGCTCCTATCCTCTGACTGTTCCTATCATTATGATATACTGCGATTGTGCAGGTTCTGGTAACAACCTGTAAATGTTACTCAAAATTAACCAAATTTTACAATATATATGTGGCTAATGGAACAAATTGTAAACATGCCGCGTTGAAGTTTCAAATTTTTAAAAATAAAAATCACCCTAATATTTATACAATCCTGTTTGATTCAATTTACCGATAAAGTCATTGTTTCTTATTCTGAAAAGCATAAAACTTGGCTTCAAGCCCAAAATATTTATTTTTGTTTTCTTAATATTCTGCATATTAATGAATGTTCTTGTCAGACAAAAAAGGATAGGGAAAGACGTTATGCTAATCACTGAAAAAATATAATCACCAAAACGGAAGCGTTGAAAATTTGCCAGCGGGAAAAAGAACGAAGGACTGAAGACACCATCTGTTTTCTCCCGAACATAATTAACTACTACTTAAATATTCCGGGTCATGCTAGAAAGATTATCACTTCAGGAAACTCAGAAAGATGCAGATTCATTTCTTCTGTTGCGCGATGTTCATCCAGAGAAAAAATTATCTTATATTTTCGAGTATAGGACCAGGACTCTTCTATGATATAATTTAACCTTTCAAATGGTAACTACTTAATAGATTAATAGCTTTACTTGATATTGGATCAGATATATGAGAAGTTTAGATGTCAAAAGATGCAAGTGACATTGAAATAAAAAAAAATCGAGGTTATCTTTTATATATCGATCCCAGAAGTCAAGGGGTATAAGTGACATTTTCGAAAATTGGAGTTAATCTTTTATATATAATTCAAAATATATGTGACACGAAATTGCTATACTTTGCACACAGACATATTAGGTTCCAAGGTGTCTTTGTACAAAGTATATAGCAATTTTATCTCACATAGATTTCAAGTAATATATACAATATTACCTCCATCTTTTTTTAAATTAGAAAATACCACGTGTACCCCTTGGCTTCTAGAGTCCTTATATATATCGCGAAATATATGTGACACTAAATTGTCAATTTTGTACAGAAACAACTTGGATTTTATATATTAATGTAGAAAATATCACAATTTTCTGTTACATATATTTCGCTTCACATATAGATACATAAAAGGAAAGATTGTGATTGTCACCAGATTGAAAAAGGAGATATAAATCAATGTTATTTAACCCCGATCTGAAGTCAGTTTCTATGTATAGGCTTTTTTTTGGGGGGGGAGCTAGTGTGTATTACGGACTAATTGTATTACGTACATTGTGTGCATATTATGCAAAGCTCCATAAAAAAGGTCTTATCAGATTCAAATGGGACTAATAAATCTAGATTGGCTTACTCAAATTTCTTTATCTTTCGTCTAGTCGTCACCTACTGACGTCATCTAATTCTTCATCATTTCCCTTTAAGAGTTTCTGATGCGTCTTTTTATATATAATTTTTACGTAAACCAAGTCCTAACTACTTTTGGTTGTTTTATTATTATATGCATTATTGCTGTCTTATCCCCTTCTAGTTCCTATAATGTTTATGTTCCCTCTCGTTTAATATCATAATTATTACTTGCTTTTTCATATGTTCAACCACGATATATTTTGCATGTAGGGTTGTTATGAAAGTCCGTACCACGCAGGGCTGCCACCTTTCTGTTCAAGAAACGCGCGACAGGCTATATCACTACTGATTTAGAATAAATAAATAATAATTGTGTTATTAATTAATAAAACAAAACATTTTCTTTTAGTCACATTTTAAGAAAGGTAGAGTCCCTGGAGTATAACCAGGGGTGTAACTACTATGACGCAAAACCCCACAATGCCGGGACCCAACCGTTCCAAGGGGGTACTTCACCCTAACCTCTCAATGGGCTAATCAACATCTTATGAGTATTCTCTTGCGTGGGGGTGGGCTATTAAATGTAGTTACGCCTCTGAATATGACCTTACAGAAATTTTATAATTTAATCTATAAAAGCTAATATTTTACCTAAGCTTCTTGAGAAGATGTGAAATTAATCTTGAATTCAGGCTGTATTTTTTTACAATTAACTTACCTGAACGGTTTGTCTCATACATATAAAAATTTAGCACGGAAAGGGCTACAAGTAACACTGAAAACATTCGTGTATTTTCAAAATTACAAAAACATAACAAACATACAGAAGCAAGTAATGCTCAGATATTGATTGTTTCCCCAAAATTCTACACATGGGGCGCCATCTTGTGTTAAATCTTCCATGCTTAAGACATGAAGAGTACGCCTCGGATGAGGAATTACCTTGAAACAATTGGTATACCATCGTCTTTTAAGGTTCAAGGTCAAAGGAAATATAAGAAAGTACAGTAGAATTATATTTAAATGTCTTATGGAATTTATAAGAATAGTGTGATGCCTATTTGTTTAAAAGTATCAAATAATAAAAGATTATTTATTTTTCAGCTCTGAACACTGAAAATCAGGATAATATACATTTCGACGAACACTGAATCAGGGTAAGGAACAACGGGCCAAAAATTGGAATGCGTAACAAACCTTGTACGTACCAGGGCCATATCTCGCTTCCTATTGCACAAAGACCTTTAAAACAAAAACAAAACAAAAAAAATGCACATAGCAAAGTGTCAAAATTTAAATAGAAACAGGGTTTTATTTTGTTTTCTTTGAAATAAAAAAAAACATATGCACAGCTTTCGGAAGAAACACTTTTTGATATCTTGTCCCATTTGTCAGTTACAATATCTAATTAATAAGTTAACTGTTGGCCTACCAGCTCTTGTAACTGCCAAACGGTACGAGATATCAAAAAGTGTTTCCTTGAAGAAAATGTTGTTTAAAAGTTCGTGTTTGTTTCAAGGAAAGTAAAATTAACGCCTGCTTGTATTTAAAAATTTTCAATTTGTCCCACCGTAGAAGTATTCACGAGACGCCACTGCTTTCACTGACATAATCGTGTGATTCCGCATGAGCACTTTGGTATGCACATTTTTTCAAATCTCTGTATGCAATAAGGAGCGAGTTGCAGCGCTGGTACGGATTTTGAAGTGAACCTCACGGTCGCCAGGAAATAACGTTGAGATTTTTATACCGATTTTCGTGAATTGTCGTGTTATTTGAGTAGTTTGAAAAACTCTGAATTCGATCCTGTAGTAAATTTGAAACAAAAAAGAACACAGTATTTGAATTTCAAAATTCCAGATAACAGCTATTAGTCAAAACACTTTCCTTAACAGATTTTATTACTTTCACCAAAAGCGCCTGACATATCTGCAACCCAACAGCTTCTATGGTTCGGAGTGTTGTCAAGTATAATAGGCGTAGATACGAAAGATACATCAGCCCGATCAGCTTGGAAAATCTTTGCAGATAATGATGATTTTTTTAAAGGTGTGAAGAGCGTTAAATTCCTGCTTATAGAAAGCCAGGCGATTCATGTATAGTATTTTAATCAAAAGTGTCTATTCTTCTGCAATTCCACCAACATCAGCAGTTTTAAAGATCAAAACTAAATTCGTACAGTATAAATAAACCAATTCATAGTGATATATTCCTGATTGTTACCATGTTACAGCCGAAAACAATTCTGGTGTGTAAGGCTGGAATTATGGCTACCTAAACTTTTAGATATTTCTGTTACACTTTTTTTAAATACAATTGTAAAATGAAATTTGTATTTGAAAAATTCTTGCACATAAATTTCATTTCCTGTAATCTTCTGTAAATTCATATTTTGCATGTGTCCTAGTTTGTGCTGTCACTGTTTATCACTTTATAGGACACTGTAACTTTTACTTTCATTAAAGCACATTTTGGATGTCAAATTGGTCAATGTTTTATCACTACCTGCATACTCCACTTACAATTGCAGTACTTAAATAATTCCTCTATAGAACTTTTCTACATACCCTCATACAAATTACGGAGTATCAAAAAAAAAAAAGACTTAAGTCTAAGGATGAAGTTAACTATAAACTTCATCCTGTTCTCATGATTTGGTTTCGAAACCCACAAACATCAATTTCCCAGTCAGGATCCGAACTGGAAAGCTATTTTATGCCAGTCAGAGCCTTCAGACCGCACGGTCACCAAGAACTATTTTACGTGTAACACCGTATGTTTTTTCTTTTACTTCTATTTTTATATATGTAAAAGTTCGATTTACTAATGAGAGAAAAGGAGCTTATCAGATGAGCTTTGAGAACAAAATGTACACCAGGAAATATTCAAGAATTTAAATCCTTTTGATGTCCGAAGAGCCTTCAACATTCTCGTGGAGGAAAACATTATGAACACCGCAAATATTGAAATCTTTCATATACATTGCGTACTATTCTCCACCACATATCGATGTGAAAATAAAAAAAAACTGTGAAACATACGTAACGTTATTTACAACATGCCTTTTATGTCTCATCTCGGTATAAACGTTTTATAAGTCATTTATTTTTAAAAAAATATTTTATTGAAACTTCTAAAGGCAGATATTAAATAATAAACATTTGTTTTTTTACGATAGTAACCTTTTCTATCTCTGATATTCATACACAATTAGAAACTTCCACACATACATACATATATATATATGCAAAAATACGCACAATTTGCACACCATTCATTACGTACCATTTTAATTAATGGTTTCATGCTTCAGTTTCGTACACATTAGTAATTAAGTAAAAAGGATAAATGACCATTGCTTAAAATTATTACCATCAAGTGCTGATAATAGATTCATCTGAAATAAATTTTTGCTAATAAATATTCACTCATTCGAAGAAAGAAAATATTCAGAAAAACAAAAAATATATTCTGACAAAATATGAAAGCATTAAATACGATCCTTTCAAACGCATAAATTTTTGCATATCGTTCAACGCAATCTAAATTCTGAATTATTAGCTCATTTTGTATGTATTAAAAGCATATGTTACGTCAAAAAGATTTGCCTCATTAGTTACTTTTCTGAGCGGAATATTAATATCTGGAATGTGTTAGTGAAGCATACTCTTTTCTTTGTTTTAGAAAAGAACAAGGCAACGTTAGAACAAGACGAGTTCTCTCCAGTTCACTAAATGTTACAAACTTTTTTTTATGAATAGTAAAATTAGCGACTCAACCAAACCTCTTACGGAAGTTACAGTGAGAACAAATATCCGGCGGGGGAATTTTTCGAATTGAGAGTGATTGAGAGAGGGGGGGGGGGGGAGATGGAAAGAAAGAGAGAGGAGAGAGATAAAGAGCTCGACGAAACGCGAGAGAAAAATTTGCCAACAAAACTCTGTCAACAGTAAAATTTACATATTAAATGAAACATAGCTCAATTGTGAAGAGAAGGATGAAAAGAATACCTCATTTATGAAAGTTTTTCTCAGTACTGTAGCAAATGAAGAAATTCTTATGCATTTTTATATGCCTATATAATTTT
>JAGDQP010005984.1:38807-74950 GCA_022664845.1 Lepisma saccharinum
TCTTAATTTTGATTCCTCCATCTGTAATGGAGGCTAGTGCCTAAACGAAAACAGATACAGACAAACTGACTTCAAATTTGCGGTCAGCGATCTCGATTTATCCAGCCGTTTCTAATTTGGTGTTTAAAATTGGAAAACCCTTTTCATTTGGTTAGCCTTCTGCATTTTACGAATTTATGCAAATGATTACATTACAGTAAAGCAGATAGAGAGTCACTGACCTCAAGTTTGACGTCAGCGAATATGACATCGATTAATCTGTTCTTTTCTAAACATTTTGATATGACTACTAAACTGTCTATATAATTATTAGACTAAACCTTGAAATGGTTAACCCTTATTAAAGGAACGGTAATCGCTGTCAGATTTCTTTGCATTTGACAGGAATCAAACTAATACGTCCATGCAATACGAACATAGATGACGGAGCTTTGTGAGAAAAGAAGAGCAAGCTTCGGGATTCGAACTCACGTCGCCAGCTTTATGAACGAAAAGGGGGAAAAAATTAACGTGAGCAAGCACGCACGACCACGAATACATCAGATAAATAACCTTCAAGCTCAACTCTTACTGAAATAAAAGTAAAGTAAAGTTATATAGAACTGATTTTTGTTTCAGTTACAGTGTTTCGTCCATTTATGAGCTAATCTTCTATTGAGTACTATTTTGTTAAATTCTATATGTATAAAAAGCATGTTATATAATTTGTTAAAGGTTTCAAAAACAGTATTTCACGTCCCAAGTGGGAATGAGCAAAACTTAATCGCTAATGATTACATAGCAACATCACTGTATTGTAATTTATTTTACGGCCACTAATAACAAAAGAATAGTTGTAATTAATTTTATTCACATATTTTTCGCTACATCACGACTAGATATACAAACATTATTTTCTTCACAAAGATTAGTACTTTAAAAACTGCACTAATACACTCATTGTATTTAAACCCGCCCAGTGGTCACTCATGTTGTTACGAGGTTGCCATATAGCTGAATTTCTAGACTTAAACTTTTTAAGAGCTGCTAAAGAGTGCGCTCACATGTTGATTGTCTAAGTGTTCATGAAAAAAAAAATAAGTTAATTTTCTTAAAAAAAAAAACCAACGTAAAAATAGTGACTCCCAGGTTCGATTAGCTTTTCAATACGTTAACCACCGGGCCAACCAGGATGGATTAACGAGGTAGGAGTTGCACGTGTCGGTCGGGATTTGTGCGGGCCTGGATTTGCAGGACTCTAATTCGTGCAAAATGTATATCTTCGTAAAATGATGAATGCTTTTCAACTCAAAAAGTATAGTGAAGTAAAATCATATTCGCACGATGATAAACGAAAAGATGAGCCAACTTAGGTTAGCCATAAAGAATTACATATCTAAATTGCAAGCCAACCAAAGTTAGACAAAACAAAAAACAACTTTTTAATCTACTTCTAAAAACAAATATTATCCAACTGTCTTCTCTTATTCTGTTTAGAAGCAACACAAGAAAACCATTATTATGTTGATACATTGAGAAAAGTTGGAATCATTTTAGAATTCAAATGAAAAGTTATCTTTTGATACAAGTTTACATGAAATATGATCATGAACTGTATAGTTAGAAACAAATTAATACCTACGTGCATATTTACGCTAATCAAGACTTGCCACAGTGAAATATTTCAGACGCATACTTTCAATATAAGCTTTACTAACTGATTACAAATAATTTCAGATTCAAGTTAACTGAAAGCAATTATTCTATTCCAGAAATGTCATGTACTAGAAATTATTAACGATGTGATTTCAGATTTCAGATTTTAGATCCTCAAGACAACCTCTCAAAACACTTTATAGTATCAAAATTACTTGATACTATACCATATTTTTTTTATATAAAATTAGAATCCATTTGAAAAATGTATGTACGTAGTTCCGTTTCCAAACTCTTATCAATTATACTTTTCTAGTAAAAAGTAAATCTTGGCTTGTAACGATTCATCTACATGCGCTAAAAAATCTGCAGATACTTGTGGACATTTACTTGTGGGTTATAAGTGTAGACGACTACACTGTTATTTCGAGAAACAGAATCACTAGTAATACTAGTCACATTGTGATACTAGTCCGTTGACTTGTAGCTAGTATTTTACAACTGTAAGTTTGAGAAACAGGGACTTGTGAAGCGAATTGATATTAATAATGTAGAGACTAGTAAAACTGTTCCAAAAGTTTTGAGAAACCGGCCGCTGAACATAGTAATAATATTTCTGGAGATATAGTTTCAGCTAAGAACATTAGTCAAGTGGAACGACGTCAGACTACTGAATATTGAAAGTGATTAATGTAGGTTCGAACCCCCCTCTTCTTGCCGAAGATATTTTTACAAGGCAAAAGTGAACAATCGAATAGACACTTCTGTTCGTGAACGTCGAATACTAATAAATGTGGAAGCAGCTAGCCGAATTCCCTTTGGTAGGAACGTCCTTGTAGAAAAAGAAGACGATTAACGAATATAGGTTGGAAGATTCATGCTAAAGTACCTGTGTATTAACAGTGCAAATACGAAGAAGTCATTGACCTGAAGCATCAAGTTTTCTTGTACGGTACTTCTTTAACACAGGACAACTGTAACATGTGTTGCGTAGAATTTTAGAAGCGAAATGTGTGGTGCAGTGGTTTCGTCTTCACCTTTCATTCTGGTGACCCGGGTTCGATTTGCAGTCAGCGCCATATTTTTTCGACTAAACTGGTACCTTCAACTATTTACAGAACTCAATCAGAAATTCTCTTTGGGTCTGAGAGAAAAGAAGCATCACTAGCTAGAATCAGAAAGTAAACCTTGTGTTTGCGTTTGTTCTTTAGGTAATAATACATCAATCTAGTTTAAAGGTTTTCATTGATCTTTCTCTATCCTTCTCTTTCTTTCCATGACTTCATCAATTATTTTTTTTCTCTTTCACTCTTACTAATTCCTTCTCCTACACACACTCTCTGCCATTATGTGAGTGTGTGTGTGTTTATTCTATCTCTGCAGATTATTATAAACATTAGTTTATTCGTGTCGTGAGGAAAATTGCCCGGTACTATTTCAATCAGGATAGATGGTCGTACTAACAGCTTTCGATTGCTAAGCCAACGCTATAGCAACTGAGCTACGGCCACTTGATCGATCTCGGTCTCCATGTCGATCCATCAACACGGCATTAAGAAGCAATATGCCGATTCACAGAGCGACAGGTTTATATATTTTACTCGTTGGGTTTGCATCTTATTTATAGCTTTTAGGCACCTATGGATCACTCCAAAATAAGGTTTTGTGAAATGCGGTAGGGGGTCGGCCAGGACGTAAAGTGAAGGTATCATCCCGGTACATGCCTGGTGTGGCTGAGGAAAACACTCGGAAATCCTAAGTCAGGACAGTCAACCGCTGGTACCGAACTGAGGACCTCCCGAATTCGAAACCAACACTCTCCAATATATGCCGGCCGGGTGGTCGAGCGGTCTGCGGCGGTAGGCTATCGACTCAACGGTCCCGGGTTCGAGTCCCGGCAGGGGCATGGGTGTGGATTTTAACACTTAACAGCTAAAAGGCAAATCGTGACGGGCCGAAGTCCAAAGTTACTAAACTGGCCCATATAAAAATAAAGTTAACAAGTTATCTCCAATATATATATATATATATACTCCTCCCTTCGGAAAAAGACCTCATCCACTAGTGAATTGAATATGACTGTGATATATATCATGCAACATATTTTGCGTATTTTGCTGCTAACATCTTCTTTGTAACGTAAATGACAACATAATATCAGAAATTATAAAGCATAAATATCGTGCCCCATTTTTAAGAATTGATAGAAACAGACGTTTTGTCTTGTCTTTCGTGCATAACATTAGTGTTCTATGGAATATTCGATTCATTAAGAAAGAAATAATTACCTAGTAACCATAGGTTTCAGCGTTCATTTTCGTTTCTTCATGTTTGGTAAGGATTTTTTTACTGGACAATTTAAATTAAGTCTTTCAGTAAATTTCAACTAATGGCCCAACTAAAGTAAAATTGCGTTAGGTTCCCTGTTTTGCTGTTTCAAATGCGATCTCTCTCTCTCTCTTTTTTTTTTCATTCTTTCGTACATACTACAAGAAACCATAAATATCTTTCTAGAAGCCAGGACATGCGATAATGATTTCTCTTAAAGAAAAAAATATCCAACCCTTGCTCATTCACGCACACACTCTCAGAATCACACATCGCTCCCTCTACGTCAGTTGGGTTGTCTATCTTCTAGGCTTGGGGAAAAATCGTGTATAATAAAATAATGTGAACATTATTTTGGCCATGATAGTACATATTCTTCATAAGATAGCTCTGTTTTTATTTCATGACACTGTATGTCATATACACAATTTTTATCACACTTTGTATGTTATCACAATTTATATTCCTTTCAATACTTATTTCGGTTTTTTATACTTATCTTTAACATATTTAGAAACTTTTCTAATCTTATTTTCTTCCCTCTACAGTTTTCAGTAACATTGTTATATCTTGTATTTGAACATCATGTTTTAAAATTGTACACCTTTGTACTCTGCAAAACCTACAACAACTGAAGATAGCTTTCAGGTACGGGTATGAGTTAAATCAATTAATATGGATTTTACACCGAATATATACATATTTCAAAATTACTTTAAGACAGGTAAATATATTTAATTAGATTATCGGACTAGAAACTATGTAATTTTATGCAAATGTATAACGCAAAATAATTTATCATTCTACATTTTTATATATTCTTTGTAAATGGTACCTTGTATATCTTCTTCACTCGTAACTCTGTTCTTCATCATAGTACAATCCAATCATCATCGTTTATTATCAATATGAGTTGTGTATTCACTTTTATATTTTATCTCCAATCCTTATGGTGACTTTTCACTTTTTTAACATTCTAGTTTTAAATAATATTTTTATACCATGTTTAATAAAATACATGATTGTAACATGTAAAGACTGTAATAACCGGAGATGTCTCCCTGTTGCAGGTGTAAAGAAAGTGGTTTCCGTCTGCATCCACACACTGTTGCCATTGCTCAGGTAATGATTGGGTTCCGTGGCAAAAGAACTTTGTAGTCTACGATGCGAAGAAATCGTCAACTGCATGTTGCACCGCCCAATTATAGGGGAAGGCCTTCCCTGTCACGAAGTGATCGTGATGCTGCAAGAGGTGGTAATCAGTGGGAGACAGATCGAGGGAATACGGCGGGTGAAGAAGGGTTTGATAGTGCAACTCATGGAGAGCCAGCACCGTTCTTTTCTCGAAGTGTGGGTGAGCATTTTCATGCAACATGAGGACACTATGTCTGTTTACCATTGCTGGATGCTTGCGGACAAGTTTGCGGTACATTTCGTGGAGTTCGGCACTCTAACGATCTCCATTGATGGATTCACTTTGCCTGATAAAACACATGATGGATCACTCCCACCAGAGACCATCATAACAGCAACAACACGTTTAGTGGGTGGAAAGGTGGTTTAGGATGCCGTCCTGAACGTTGATCATGACCCAGCCATTATCTCAAAGCGTTTATGGTTGTCATGACGGATAAATTTCATATCATGAGTGAAAATTCGATCCTGGAAACGTCCCCACTTATTCTTTATACTCAAAGAATTGCTCACCTCTAGACGGCGATTTTTGTTTACCGGTGTCAACTCATGTGCCACCCATGAGTCCAACTTTTTCACCTTACCGATCACACAGAGCTGCCGACTCACAGTGGTATGGTGCACAATATCACCTAACTCGTCTGCAATGTCACGAACACTTTCCCGAGGGTCTGATTCCTCGGTGTTCACGAGTAGCTCATCCGAACACGATGCTGATCAGCGACTACGTGGATCATTTTGCAATGTTGTGTCACCAGAACGAAATTTGACAAACCAACAGCGAATGGTGGGTTCATTCGCCAATCTTGTCCCAAATGCAATATTAGTGTATTTTGTAGCTTGCTGTGAACAATTCTCGAGTTTGAATTAATAAAGAAAAGTCACTCGCAATTGTGTGTTCTCAACGACGCATTCCATACGACCCAGTTCAACAACAGAATACCTCCTGACTGTCTAGGTACCCCAGCCTGTTTGCTGGACGTATACAGAGTTTGTGACCTTAGACGGGTGAACTCAGTCGATTCCTGTGTGGTGTTGCTGAGGTTTTTTTTTCCACAAGGCTTCAAAACAATCATTCACACCAACCTAATATAAAACAATTTTACCTAAATATTCCTTCGCAAGAGGTCAAGCATCTAAGTTTTAAACCTCGGCTTATATTATTCGATTCCTCTGTTTGATATAATCTCTCTTAAAGTAAATACATATAAATCTTATGACCTTATGTTCTGAAGGTAAATATTTAAGTACTGTGACCTTACGTTCTCAAACGTGTCTGAGACTGTTTTATATAATTATTATTTGTTTGATTCATCTTTCGAGTAGAGCCGTATAAAGCAATTACGTATTATTACGTACACAAAAATTCATTCAAACACTCAGAAAAGACACATTAGTCATTTCTGCCAACTAAAATCAAAGCGTCAGATCATGTATACATACTCTTAATTGATCTAGGATTTGAAGCATACAGGGAAAGAAGGGTGAATGAAATGTGATTTCTGGTAAAACTCATTTTAAAGTCCAACTCTCTCATATACTCCCACGTATTTCCTATTTTAAACCCGCTACAATTTGCTGATTTTTCTTAGCTTTAGGCTTGAAACTTTCTGCAGTTAACTGTCATTGTGGAGTACTTGTTACGAGTGCAAACTCATTTATTTTTAAATTGCGCCCTCCCCCTTCTTTCTCTGTACGCTTCAATTGCATGTATGTCCGTCCATCCTACCTTATATATAGTCAAAGTGCCAATGTTTTGGCAAGGCAATAAATAGTAGTAAATTCTTACGACGTCGTATCACTGTCACATGACGGCTTAGGAGAACGCAACATCTTCATCCGTTGTGAGGTGTTACTTCGTGAGTCAAGTTGAGCGTGAGTCAATCCAACATGATAAGGAGATTTGAATTATTCGTGTCTGAACAAGTCACGATGATCAGGACATACGGATGGAACTTCAGATTTTCTAAATCGTGCATCAACATTCCTAGATCAGCGGTGTCACGTGTGTACTGAAAATGTTTCATAAGAAGTACTACCACCTAGCGTGCACAGCGCGTGACTCACAACAGGATCTTAACTGAGGCTAGCAGCATTTGAGTAGAATTCTCAATGGCAACACATAAGTGACACAGACGTAGAATCCTTCCACATTCAATCTAGCGGGTCAGTGCAGTATTTTATAGTTTCCATGGAATAAGGAAGCAGATTTTTTAAAAATCTCCCCCTACACCGTACACAACGCCTGATCTAGTCATCTGATAAGGAAATTTGACTCTGGAGTACAGGAAAGTGTGGGGTGGTGCAATAACTTAGGGTAATAAACATTTTAGACTGATGGTAGGGTTTGAATATCGTGCAGATTATACGACACCATGGACCTCGGTTATCGAGAAGGCACCATGCAGGCCGATGGGTTTCAAATACTTGCATGATGTGTGGTCAATTAGCTGGAACTCGTCAAAATGGTTCTCCTCAGTACATCATTGACTGGTCAACGTTAAGTTGCAGTGTTTGGCGACAATTTTGCAAAACGTTCACAGGCTTTTTGTATCCCTATGATGGCGAGATGATCCATTAGAATCATCGGGACCATTCTATCGGGCCCAAATTGTCCAGAATCAGCTCGAGGTGTATTCCTGACAGTTCCCGCGAACGGTGTGACCACCAAGTTAGCCCGACGTAAACCCGATCAAACACTTATAGAACGTTACAGGAAAATCCATTTGCATACACGATTCTCTTCACCGGAATAGAGATGAGCCTTACACTGAGAAAAAATGCAGAATTTGTATGGAATATCATTCTCCCTTTAATATAATTTCATCCACAGATTCCAAATGTATTACATAACATTTTTGCTCTAACGTTTCCAACCGTTTAGTCTCGTTTCATAATTATTTTACGTATACTTCCTCTCAGTGTATTTATCCTATGACTTTTAGTATAAAAATTACCAGTAAATATTAACATATTTACTAAATAAAATAGCTATCGGCACGAAAAAGTGAATATTAGATTATACGTATAGCCACGAGGTGTAGGCAGATACGTTCAATGAAATTGCGACTTAGGAAGAAAGCGGACTAGTGATTATTATAAATCCGTGCATTGCTGGTTTGAAAAATTACTGATAGCTTTCAATAACTGAAAAGTATGATTTAAGAACATTTACAAAAATAATTGCAACCCGAATTGCTACCTGCAACCGCAGTAAGTAAGTTGAACAGCGTGTACCATGTTTTGAATGAGGAGATTAAAGCGAATTTCTTGTCTTTGCAAACACAATTTTGCATAATAATTTTAATCCCTGTCAAAGAGATAATTTATTATCTGCTATTGAATAACATATAAATACTGATTTTCTAGTTGCAAATAAGAGTCATATGTAAGATAAACAAGTTTAATTCGATAAACTATCTGAAGAATTCCGACAGATATGGAATCAGCGAGCAATAATTTGATTATACGTATGTCACTTTTGACACGTAAGATCTACGAACCTATGATATCCATAGATATCAAATTTACCATAGTAATCACATCTCATGAGTAGAAAGTTTCTGTATATTCAAATCGGAGACCACGTGTTCAACGTACACTCAGATTTACGAGAAATGGCCCACCGGAAAATGTTTAAAGTCTGTAACCATCTGACAATACCGAGCCAATACACGAGCAGAACACAAGACATGGGAATTTAATTTAAATGTTATCGGCTCGGTATTTTCAAAATGTGTAACTCACTGGACTAACAGCCACTTTTCGTGAATGTGACTGTACATTAAGATGAATTAGAAATAGAAGAGATCTGTTATATTGTCTCTGAATTTGTTTATTTTTCAGTTATAACCCCGGAGAAGCTCAAGCAACTACCTAGAAATTTTCGAGACAAATAAGCTTCCTACAATAGTGCTCTACTGTTAAGACTCTGAAGGAACCGAGAACTGGATCATAAAGGAATCGGTAAAGATCCGGAACCCCGGCTCCAAGATCTGTATCCGTGTATTCAGTTCCAAGATCTGGATCCGGATTCCCGGTTCCAATAATTCGGATCCGGATACTCGGTTCTAAGATACAGATCCGGGTCTTCGATTTCAAGATCCATGTCCAAATTATTGATTCCAAGATCCGGATTCGTGTACCAATTTCCAAGATCCAGATCTTTGTACTTGGTTCCAAGATCCGGCTCCGAGTACCAAGTTACAAGATGCGAATCCTTGTATCAAGTTCCAATATTATCAGGATAATTCTGCAAAGGATCCATTTGTAATTAAGACTATTATTACCAACAACTATTAAAACGTGCTCAGTTCACCTTCTGAAAACTTTGCCAGCAGTGTTGAGCACTAAGATGGCTTCGAATCATATACATGACTACACGAAATGTGTTTCATAATATTTTAAGGTGGCAAATTGATAATAAATAATATCTTGTGATACTTATCTTCTCCAATAATGATTAAAAGCTTACTTGAAGATTCTTGCCCCATACGGATCGTCCCCAACAAGTTGCGAGCAGAAGTCACGAGGCAAATGTCAGGATGGCGACTCAACCTAATGCCTGGCCGACTTCTACCCGTTTCCTTTCCTCTACGTAATCCCGTAATGAGCCACAAATGTGTAAGAGTACAAATAAATTCAAATTCAACTACATTGATAATTACGCCATTGTACTGTATATTTATTCTCTACTGATATTCTGATAAATTATCCGATAAATTATTTTTAAAAAAAATATGTGGATACCTATTCCCTTTTCCTTGTATTTAGATATGAATGCTTGGCAGAAATTCTCTTCTCATATTTGCTTCATTTTTCTTTATCCTAAGGGTCGACGATATTTCCTGCTCTTATTCTGAATTCACCATTTATGGTTTCTTATTTGATTGTCACGGGCATTGGTTGATTGACTCTCTTCCTGCAAATTTTCTGTTCCTCGCCAATTTATTCCTCCGGACTGGTTAGAATTCCTGTCAGCCATTCAGTTACATACAATAAGTGCAGCGATCCATACAGGAGGAAATAACGGGTTCCTCAGGCTTCAACTATTCACTGTCGTCCAACGTTAAAACATGCTTAGGTAGCTTTTCTAGTCTGTACCTCGTCAATTGAAATGAAAAACAAAACTGACATCGCTGGAAATTTCTAATTTACTCTTCTCGTTATTGTCAGGTAAACTTGTTGTTTGCTAAACTATTTTGAGGCTTTAGGTCGATATGCATAATTCTGTTTTAAGCCTCTACAAATATTTGTATTCGGTGAGACTGTTGTTAAATAATTTGCATACAAAAGAAAAATTCCGAATGAATAATCATGTAGCATTTGTAAAAAAAAAAAAAAAAAGCGCAGTTAAGTAAAACTTTATTTTATATGGGCCAGTTTAGTAACCTTTTAGACTTCGGCCAGTCTCGATTACTTGAGCGCAATCTATGGGTGTTTCAGGACCTCTAGTACAAACTTCGGGAGGTGAATCCTCATATCAAAACCATAAAAAAGTTGATATGAACACATGCCCTATTTGCATGCGTAGTTTCGGCGCTAGAGAGCCCCCAAAACGTCCAAAACTGTATTTCAAGGTGATTTATTTCGAATAGTAATAGCTGTAGAGCTTGCGCTCCATTCTTTTGTCGAAGAAATCAGACTTACTCGTTCAGAAAATTCACATGTCAGAAGTGATAGGAAAATGCGCGAGTGATTTCCGAGTGAAATTATGCAACCACGCAAAATATTATTTATTTCTTCCCCATCTTGCATCTGTTTGAGGTATCACCTTGGAATTAACGTGGTGTTCTTCTTTGATAGGAAGTCATACTCAACTTGCTCTGTTCGACCCACATTCACTGTCCCATTCTTGGCGAATCCTCTTTTTCAATCGAGGAATCCTTCGCACACTTTCCCGTCACTTCTGACATGAGCATTTTCCGAACAAGAAAGTCTGATTTCTTTGACAAGACAACGAGCCGTCAGCTCTACACCTATTAGTATTGGGAGTAAATCGCCTTGAAATACAGTTTTGGAAGTTTTTGGGGCCCTCTAGAGCCGAAATTCGCATGATAGGGCGCGTGTTCATATGTGTTCCTTCCGTACACGCACAAAAGCTTTGGGTATTTTTAGGTCAGCGGAAGTGACTTAAATTAATCATTAATTAGTTAATCTGATTAATAAAAATAGTAATTTGTTGCTTATAATCATGAAATAAATACATTGTTTCCATTTTTAAGTTAAAACAACAATCATAAATAAAGAGTTTAAATTTTTGAATTTTAATTTGGATTGTTTTAATTAAAAATACTAAGAATTAATGTTTTAAAACATTGTAGTAGTATTTGAAGCATTAGTAGTAGTAGTACTAGCAGTAAGAGTAGCAGTATATGTAGTAGTAGTACGAATATTAGTCTTGTCAACGTATTCTACTCATCCCGCACCAACGGACGGGTACTTTGGCTAATGCTTATTAAAATCCAGAAACATCCATGCTCTAGGTGGGTTTAGAATCCGTGACATTGTAGTTGCTGGCATAATACCTCAGACCACATGACTACTTTCGTTAACCCGCAGTTAAGTGTTTCATATGATTGCGAAGTGAAATTGTAGGATCTTTACTATAAAAGAGAAGCATCAGTTCCGGCTCTCTATATCTCGAAGTTCCGTAATATTCATTCCTTTCGATAACACGAACCTCGCTAAGTCGAAATGTTCGATAACTCGAATTTCGACTTTTCTCCTTCAGATTCGACTTATCGAGCTTCGCTGTATATTGGCATGGAACATAAATTATGTCACCAAAAATTGTGTAATATTCCCTCTAACTAGCTTTGTTATTCTGTCTGAAATACATAACATGGTTCTTTCTTAATTCATACCAGGTTGAACTATTGAAATTAATGAGTTGATTTTTTTATATGTCAGGTGATTGAATGCGCAGCATCAAGTCAAGTGAAGAAGAAATAAGATTTCTGGCTCATTATGTTATTAGAGTTTAATCGATGTGTGTATGCCCCGAAGGCCGCCGAAAAGATTTGTGCAGTGTATGGCGACAACGCCATTATAGTGAGAGGACTGTCCAAAGTTGACATGTAAGTTTAAGGAAGTGACAATTCGACATTAACGACACCGCATGGTCTGGATAGAAATCGGACTTTGATAAAGACACATTGAAAGCGTTAATTCATGCGGATCGACATCAAACAACACGGTAAATTGCCTACACAGATGGACTGTGACCATGCCCATTGGAACGCACATGTACTCCTTGGGAAAGGTGCGTAAACTTGATGCGTCGTTTCCCTTCGCACTCAGCGACAACAATGAAGGCCAACGTGTAGCTGTCTGAGCCTCCTTACCCGTTAATCATTTATGTTTTCGCCAACACCGTCAACTCTTTGTGTCCAGAATTGGCACGGGTGACGAAACATTGTACCTGTAGTGTACCTCAACGTCACAGACAGGAAACAATGACTAGATTGAAGTGAAAAATAACAATGTGAAAATCGAACTGCATGCACGCAGTACATTGTTGTCCATTTGGTGGGGCGAAATAAAGGAATAATTAATTTTAAGCTGTTCCAGTCGACAAAGAGTATCGCCGGCAGGGCAGCCAGAATGGACTTCTAGCCATCAAAGGCTACTTTCGTCCTTACAGGTTAAAATTGTTTGGGAGTAATTGTTTTTAATTATAGTTGGAGAAAATCGAATCCCGATATTGAAGTCAACCGCCCGCTCCAGGCAGACAGTCAGGGGTTGTGTAAAATTATTATTTTGTTTAAAGGAGTGGTAAAGTATGATGTGGTTCTTTATATCAGAATGTGAAGACCTGATGTGTTCTTTTAGTGAATGGTGCATTGTATTTATGATTTGAACATTTTTGTTTAAGGAATGTTTTTGGAATGTGCTATAGGTACCCGAAAGAGTGATAAATGGCCCGCAGGGCCACCTAAAATGGACGTCTGGCCAGCTTAGGCCACTTTAGTCCTTTGAAAGTTGTTTGTTTGGGTTTGTTGATTCTAGATGTATATTTGATTACGAATCGGTCTCCGCATCAGACCAACGGCATTTGAATTTTAATTTATATGCTCTAATTGAAAAACCCAGATTATTAGATTCTCTCTCTCTTTAAAATTTAGGATTATTAATTTTCATATACTGTTGATTATTAATCGATTTTCAGTTGGTTTATAAAGGATATAGGAAGTGGGAGGTGTTTCGCTTTTACCTGTTCGAGAAACCACAGGGATTCGTTTTTTGTAATTATATTTTCGTGCATGTTTTGTTGTTGTTTTATAGCAAATAATCCAACTCATCGACGCATCCGTTGTTTGATGTTTTACTTTGTAGCTTGTAGTTATTTATGTTTTCTTTTTCCTCGTAATTCCTGTGTATTATTTATTTATGTATTGTAATAGTTCTTGGTAGGTAATGTTATGTCTTTTTATGTTTATGTTAAGTTCCTTAGGTAAGTTAATATTTGCAAATTTCTTTTCTTTATTGGATTCGATGTATTTTATTTGACTGTTTTTAATATAAGTTGCCATCGGAGGGAAATTAATACAACTATACAGCGACTGTCTATCATCTTGCCATTTCCTTTGAGATACTCTCAACCAATATCGTTCGTACTTCTCCAGATATTCAATATTTGTTTTGGAATGAAATAATTCATGTTCGTATATAATTGTAGGTCTAAGTACGGAGAGGTAAAGCCTAGTTTTAATATTGAAAGGGATATTTGAAAGTAGAATAGTTTTAAGCATCGAAAACACCTCGAGAGCTTTACTTCTTCTGTCCGTTATATGTGATTTGAATGTGTCTTTTATCCAGAGTAACTAATAAATATTTCGTTGTGTTAGTTGGTTTAATTTTTGTGTTGCCTATTGTTATGAATTTTCGTTTATCTTTTCTTGTTCCATGTCCTGTGGGATAGAATATGGCAAACTGAGTCTTTCCTTCATTCAATCGCAGCTTCCAGGTTTTGCACCATTTAATAAAATTACGAGTTATTCCTTTTAGGTTGGATATTATTGAATTTGAGGATCTGGCCATTGTCCAATATGCAGTGTCATCTGCAAACAATCCCAATTGAGTTAGATTTGTTGGGGAGAAGGGAGTGTCATTCACGTAGATAGAGTAGAGGATGGGGCTTAAGGCGGCTCCCTGGGGGACTCCCTTTGTTGTTAGCATTTCCTGTGAGAATTCTTCTTTAGATCTGATTTTAGTTGTTCTATTGTTCAAAAATTGGATAATCCATCTAATGATGGTTGTAGGAAGAAGGAAGGAAGAAAAAATGTAACGTTTGGATGAATGAAGTTCCGGGCGTGAGCCCATGCCTTCTATTTGAGTTGAAATGGCGGGAATGAAAGAACGTATTTGTTTTTTAATATAATTTATATATTAGCCCCTCGTGCCATACCGTGTCGAAGGCCGCAGTCAAGTCCATAAACACAGCGCCCGCCCTCCAACCTTTATTTAGAGCAATCTGTATGTCCGTAATGATCCTAATTAACTGATCAATAGTTGAAACTTTGTTTCTGAAACCAGCCTGATGTTTAGTGATGAGATCTTTTGATTCTAAATAAACATTTAGTCTTTTAGTTATGACTGTTTCGCAAATTTTGGCTATTGTATTAGTTAGTGTTATAGGCCTGTAGTTTGAAAATTGAAACCGGCTCTTGTTAGGTTTGGGTATGAAAATTGTGAATGCAGTCTTCCAATTTTGAGGTAAAAATCCTAATTTTAGTGAAGCATTAAAAAGTTTGGTAAGAATTTTGAATAAGATGGGAGGGCCCCGGAGCCGTATTCCTCTTCTTTTTTAGAATTTCTATAATTTCATCTTGTGTAATTTCGCCTAGACGTGTTCTTGTAATCAATTTGTTTGAAGATATAATAAGTAACCACAGTTTGTTTCGTAACATTTTAAGTAGTCAGAGTTTGTTCGAACATATTATAAGTAGCCGGAGTTTCTTTAAACCTATTGTAAGTTGCCAGAATTTGTAGGAAAAAGCTGTAACTAGCTTTCAGAATTTACGATGAGAAAAATATGATAAACTTGACACACTCTTATACATGTTACTTCTATTGAACAAATAACTAACAAAGGAAGTCGAGGAAGTGGTAAGCGGATGTGAAATATCTCGCTTGAATGGGGCCTGTAGGAGGCGTGGCGACCATTTGAAGATCCGAACAATGCACGCCCCGAAACACCAGAAAACATAGACAAAATATGAAGCTGTGTTTCAATGTGTATGAGACTTGGTCTTGGTATATACATATAGATTTAAAGAGTGGCTAAGTATGAATCTGACATCACATTTGTAAAATTCAAAATGATGGACAGAAGAAATTGGGTATATAGAGATATTCAACGTGGCTAATTATGAATCTGATACCAAAATGGTAAAATTCAAAATGGCGGATCCAATATGGCGGACAAAAATTACAAAAGAGATGTACATAACGGACATATGTGATAATTACACATGTAGTAGAAAAATACGTATAGTACATAACGGGGCAAGTAGGGTCAGCTGATTCGTAATAATAAAGAGGGAGTTTTTTGTAGTATACAGCAGAGCTTTTAGCTAGAAATTGACGTTTGTCCACGTATAGTGGTGTTTCGAACCTCATGTTAAGGGGGGTTCTTATGTTCGTTTCTGAACGTACGCTAAATAGATTAGGTTCCAATAGGTTAGGTTATATTAACTTCCGTTTAATGCTAGGGCCGAGAATATATATTATCCCATGAACTCCCACAAGTTAAACACTTCTGAAAAATTTCTCAGTATTTTCTCTATGCGGTTCGTATACTGTCCGTGTACTTAAAGTAACGCATACAATGAATAATACACACACATGAAAATACATAAAGGTTAGTATTTCCCAACTGTAGCCACAACATACATTACCATAGGTTAGTTCGGTAATACACATAAGATGTTTTCCCATTTAGACTACACATTATAAAACCAAGCATCATCAATAACCTCACATCTAACATGCAGTTAGTTTGCATTTAACACATTGACAGAATTAGGCTTAGTTAGGTTAGTTTGCATGCAGTACATTTCCTTTAGCGTATTCCTCAAATAAGTACCAACCATAACAAAAGATTATCCAACTTCACAATAGCAGCATATCCAGATAAAGAGCATCTCATTACGTAAACACAGATCTACGTAGCTCAGTTTATGACACTACACCCATAACATATTCTATGCATACTATAGTACAGCCATCCCAACTATATCCAGGCATAGCATGCTGTAATAATAGATTGTACCACTTCTGTGCTCCAAGTATAAACACAATATCCCAGGGAATAAATCAATAAATTCCATACTCACTGCTAGTATGATTAATATGTGCGTTCTTTAAGTCCTGTAACATCCCAAAGATTCTTACAAGTCTAAATTTCCGTAAGACGAAGTAAATTATCGTATCGCAAATTCTCCCATAAGTGATTTACATATAAACGTTAGTTCTCCACCACTAGAAAGTTCCATGACCAATTGTCAATATATAGTCTCGTATATTCGAACTCAGTCTCGTATATTCGAAGTTTTATCATCTGTTTTGTTCCCAAACAAACATTACTTTCATCCATTGTTGAATACCTATCTCGGACTGATTGATTTGCCCTTTACCATGATTCATTACGCCATATTTCATCCAATTTCGTATCTAACACCCCATTGCAATTGCAGTGAAAAAGTGCGCGTTTTGGATTATAAAATGCGTCATGCTTCCACAACTGTCTTTCTGGTATCACATGATGCCGTTTGCACTTTAAACTCTTCCCCCCCTAGGTATGCACTGTTGTGCGTTACATGCGTGTAAGAGGATGAGGGAAAGAGTGTATAATGACTAATGATAATGGTAGAGGTCAAAGAAACAGGTGTAGCACAGGCTTTTACGACAAAATATAGAAGAAAATGCCATGCAGGATTATTTCTGCTTTCAGTTCTGGCAAATGGACTCGTGGAAAGAAAACATTATGGTACATCAAAACCCGTTTTGTATCAGGCGTACCTAAATAAGGGGCGATACAGTGTCGATTGAAATTGGTTCAAAATGAGGCTATGAATTTTCAAGACAATGTCACGCCTGTGCAGCAGTGCTTCGTTTCCTGTAAGGAAGAAATGTTCAGAGAACTGTTTCATGAAATCTTTCCACTGATGGAAGCAAAACACATACAGTGGTTGCACTAAAGCAGTGGAACCTGGTGGAAGTATTTTTAATGTAATCGCAACACTCATCTTCGTAGAGTGTCTTTGACTTTTGAGCGCTCCAGGCATCGGCAATCACAATGGCCTTCTTTGCTGGAAACTTCTCTACGTTAGGTTTGAGGACTTTTCGGAAGAAATCACCAACCAGTACCTTACTTAACTTGCCGGATTGCGAGCATCGAATGACAAGATTCTGGTAATTTTGAAGTAATGGATTCGCCATTTTGAATTTTACAATTTTGGTATCAGATTCATAATTAGCGACGTCGAATATCTCTATATACCCAATTTCAGATCCATACCTTGTGTTTTTTGTAATTTGAGTCCGCCATGTTGGGTCCGCCATTTTGAATTTTACAAATGTGATGTCAGATTCGTACTCAGCCACCTTTTAAATCTATATATACCAAGTCTCATACACAGTGAAACACAGCTTCCTATTTCGTTCACGTTTCTGGTTTCGGGACGTGCATAGTTCGGATCTTCAAATGGTCGCCACGCACCCTACAGGCCCCATTCAAGCGAGATATTTCACATGTAACGTGTACTCAGTGTGACCTTTAAAACGATATATAACAAATGCAGATCCACGCGTACCCCTTCCCCAACTTCCTTTGTAAGAGAATATCAGAAAGTATGTGTACGTACAAATCGCGTACCGGTAAATTAAATGTGTTTTTTTTCTTCCCTATCATTCTCGTCCAGTTAATTTCTTTATCCTTTTCTACCCTCAAATAGCTTCTAATTTTCTATCTGCACTTTTTCGTAGAGTCAATATCTCTGATTCACATAGCACAACTTTAAATATGTGATGAGAACCTGTAGAATGTCAGGACCACATGGCATGTGGTGTTTATGCAAACATGTGAAGCATTGTAGAGATCATATGAAATCTTTCGCCTTAAAGAGAAAGTGTGTATATGGTAGGAAATTGTGAATTTTCACATTCAACTTTAGAGACTGTTCATGTTTTCATGCTTTGAGTCTTTGTACTGTATTTGCTTTTTCGTGTAAGCAGAACCAAAGTATATTTTGTCTGAATATTTGAGAGTCTTATCATTTCGTGTGTCATTCGCTTGGTTATGAAAATATTAGCTAATGTTCAGCGAATTGCAGTCGGTGCAAAATAAACGTAAGTTAATAATTTATAAACCATGTTTCTGCTTCTGTGTTTGGTGTTTGGCGCTCTTTTTTATTTCCTTATTACGCTGAGGTACGATTTCACGCAACAAAAGTTTTCGTTTAGTTCTCCAAACAAAATTTAAGTTTCAAGAAAACTTAAATAACACAAATCATCAATATTTGTTCAAAAAAACATAAAACTTAATTAGTATTATGATCTTGTAATAATTTTACCTCCCATTTCTCGACGAATAGTAAAATTAGTCTTAAGAAGTACAAAACAAGCATGAAATTAAGGCAGACCCGATGATAACATACTGAAATCAATAAAGATTTAGCGTACATTGCCGAATTAATATGAATATCTTTAATGAAAATTAAGGAAATAGTAAAAACGCGAAAAGAATATGGTAGAAATCCGTGTGGAATACAAAAGTACAAATAATATATTAATACAAAGCCGTGAAAACCAGCCTTACCAGGTTGAAAAGGGCCAGGTAAATCAGGGTCCTTGAAACTAAATCTGAAGTTCGTTTCTTTCTGTTTTTGTTGAGTTAGTGCTATGAAGAGACTTTTTACAATTTATCAACCAAACAGTACGGTTCGTTTTTGAACCGGAACAGAAACAGTTATCCAAGTCGCTGACTGTCTAATTTTATATATGTGTCTATGTAATGAAGTTTATTTTAAGGGGGAAAACTCTTTATTTTCCTTAAATATTTGGACATAGTCCACCAGATTCATAAAGAAATTTGTTCTACTGAGAAACAATACGATGAGTGGCTTTCTGGAAGAAGATCCTGTTCTGGGAACCGAACCTATTTCGGAACAGTTTAGTGTCAACTTGCGACTGATTCAAAACGTTATTTTTTTTCTTTCTGGAGGTGTCACAGGGTATGTGCTACAAATTTACTTTAGAAGTTTTTTCAGAACATTTCCCTACGCCCCTATGTAAGCCTTTCCTGGGTTTGTTACAGGAGCAGAGTTTCATTTTATTTTGCTTGCAAAACAAAGTAGCCTTTTGATCTCAGGTAAATTGAGAGATGTGAAATTAACGTTCTGTTGTTGACGTTGTTCACAAGGACATCTTTGTCGCGTGTCCTGTTTGATGCGTTCCACACATACAAAAGAATGAAGTGTATAGATGTTCTTTCTACTCCATATTCCTCTTCTTCAGGCTCTTGAGAATTTAAGATAAAGTGAATTCGTTATTTTTTATATACTATATAATTTAAATCATCATATGGTAATGAAAACGAAACCGTCAAGATACAAAGTTTTTATAGTGGGTTTGATTTTGGTATATTTCGTTAACTTACAAATGGGAAAACTTTTATAAAGTTCATTTCTTACAAAGAAAGATGTCAGCAAAATCTGTGCTCTAACTACGAGCTAAGATTTAAAATCAGAAAAAATTGAAGAAAATATCAAGATTGTGATGTGTGTTACTTACGACATTTTTCTGGAACAAATGGTGAGTGACGGTGCCAACGATATGTTCGCTTTCCAAGTTTGACTTTTCTTTAATTTCCCACATTTGATAACTCAGTAGTTAAAAGGAAAAGGACTACTTGACGAGTTCAAGTGAGCTATTTCAAATTCAAGAAGATTCTGGGTGTTAATATACGCAATGTTGAAAAAAAATAAGCTATTGAAAGCAATGTAAACTAACCGTTATCACAAATCAAGAAGACACAATAATACTTTTTAGGTATCATCAACAAGTGCTGTGAAGCCTTATGCGCCCGCTCTGCCCGTCAGTCGACAACTTTCAACTCAGAAACTACTAGGGCTAGGAAGGTGGTTAAGGTGTCGTTGGAAAGGTCTCGCCATAATTTTTCAAAGAAAGATTCATCATACCAATAGGATGCTTGCTGCTGAAGTCTGACCGTAGTTTATATACACAGTCCACCGATTGGGCTTCAACAGACCGCACCAAATCTACCTCTGCACCGCAGCCTATAGTACCTGAAGGCCTTCATCATCATCTTCTACAGGTCTTGGCTCACCATTCGTGATGTCTTGATAATCTTTAAAGAACTATTTACATGATTAAACTTAATGCAAATTATAATTCGTCTACACCAAGGTTTAGCCTGTATTCAGGCTGCCCCTGACTGACAAATATAACAAAATTGCAGTTATTGTCGAAATTATCTTCAGTGCATTAGATAATGGCTCACAATAATAAACAAATATCACATCATCTTCGTCTCATGTTTTGGAAGGCCGATCAGAAGCAAGAACTCAAATATTTCCTCTAAGAACATCATATTGACATTCTTCTGTTAAAGGAATCTCACTTAAAACCGCAGCATACTTTACGGATCCCAAATTTTAATTTTTTTCGCACTGAACGACCTGGCCGTAAAGGTGGTACAGCAGTCCTCTTTAAGAATCACCTACCTGTACAGCAGCTTAACATACCGGCACTCCAAATGATTGAAGCTACTGGCATTCGCATACTTACTCCCAATGCAGCGCTTCTTCTCATCACTGTCTCTAAACTTCCGGACATCCCTCTGAACCCAGTTGACATTAGGACCTTGAGCTCAATGGGAAATCATGTTATCCTTGCAGGAGACATAAACTACAAACATCCGCACTGGAACTCTCGCATCCGAAATAACTCAGGATCTGAACGCTTTGCCAGCTCTTGATGTACACCCAGTCTCTACAACAGAACCTACCTTCTTTCCACGGAGTGGAGGCCGCCCTGATATATTTGATATTGCTTTAGTTAAAGGTGTCACTATCACGGAAGGACCACAAGCTATCCTCGCATTAGAATCAGACCACATTCCGGTTTGTCTCAACATTCACCATCTTCATTCACCAGCCTCTCGAGCTCTTCCTCTTCTCCGCACTACAAACTGGGACCGCTTCACGCACATTCTAACAAACACCACTGATACAAACATGAAATTAACCTGTCCTGAGGAAATTGAAACTGCAATTGACAATATTACTGCCAACTGTCAATCAGTTCTACGTCTCACCACTTCCACTACCGAAGCAAAATCTAAACCATCTACAGACCTTACACCTGACGAACTTCGTACCTATACACTGGGCCCATGAAGCATGAAGCGCTAAGCCCGTAAGAAATGGCTCGACAACCACAATTCAAAACTATTTGGAATAATGTCAAACGTCGGGTTCAAAAACGCAGTAAACGTCTGCTCGCTCACGCATGTTGCAAGATCTACAACAACCCAATCATGAATTCTGGTCTCTGACCAAAGCTCTTTTCAACAAGAACGCCAACAGAATTGTCCATTACATGGATTGCGAGGATTAGTCTACAACGATTAGGGAAAAGCATAAGTTTTTTTTCCGACCAACTCCGCACACAATTCAGTCTCAATCCACATCCATATGATGAAGCAACAATTCGACAGGTCCACCGTCATCTTCATGCTGCACATTACAACCTTCCTTTCGATCCAGCGACATTGATAAAACCTAGGGAGGTCCAGCTCACCATCCGCAAACTCCGTGGTCGCAGCGCTGCTGGGGCCGATGGGATTCCCACCTTAGCTCTCAAACATATTCCTCGCAACATGCTAGTCCTTTTGACTAGACTGTTTAATGTGATTCTACAGCATAGTCACTTGCCGTCTCAGTGGAAGATTGACAAAGTAATCATGATTTCCAAAGCCACCAAAGATACACTCTTTCCGCACAACAATCGACCTATTAGCCTTCTCTCAGTCATTAGTAAAATCTTTGAACGCCTGCTCAAGATCCGCTTATTTCAGCACATTCACTGCCGCAATAGTTTCCTTTCCCATCAATTTGGATTCCGGCCTAAATTCAATACTGTTGCACAAATTACCGTTGAAGAAATTATCTTACAGTTCAACCGATGAGAACATACTATCGGCATCTTTCTCGATACGACCAAAGATTTCGATAAGGTCTGGCATCAAGGTCTCCTGTACAAGCTTGATCAGCAGGAATTTCCTCATCAATACATCCGGCTCTTACTTTGTCACGCTCATTCTTTGTCTCCTACAAAGGTACACAATCTCAACAATATCCGATTATTGCTGGAGTACCTCAAGGTTCTGTTTTGGCTCCTCTTCTCTACAATTTATACATCGCTGATATACCTTTCCATCCTCACACGCTCATTGCTACTTTTGTTGATGAGACCGCAATATTTACATCATCCCGCAGCATTCTTCTTGCCCTCTGATACGCTCTACAGCATCTGAACTTCATCGAAGAATGGTCTTCTAACTGGAGACTGAAGCTAAATGCCGAAAAAACTGCTGTCGTTCACTTCACCAAACATCGCTCTCAACCACCACATTCGCTCACACTATTGCGAACTTCACTACACTTTTCAGCCCGAGTGCCACTTACCTCGGAGTGGAACTGGATCGACGACTCACTTTCCTTCCCCATCTCCGTACTACTGCAACAACAGCAACGCAGTGTACCTGCTCTCTTTATCCAATACTTAACAATGATAACGGCCTCTCTCTCAAAGACCGGCTTCATGTTTATTACATGATGATTCGACCGAAACTCACATATGCAACTCCTGCTTGGCAGCATGCTGCTAAATCTCATCACCTACTACTCCAATGAGTACAAAACCGTGCTGCACGCATGTTAACTGGACATCCACATGATACTAGCATCATTCAACTGCACGAAGACCTGAACATTCCTATGCTTACAGATGTAATCGATTCTAAATGCCGATCCTTCTGGCTTCAGATGTCTCACTGGCCTTATGACATCTTGCACACCTTGGGCACTGTTGTATAGCCTCGTACCACACACAAAATGCCTCGTCCTACCCACTTTCCTTCATTTCCGACAATTTTCTGAAAGACTTTTTCTTAACATCCTGCCTCACGACTTTTAGTATAACATCGTCGCCTCGCTAATTAACATCTCAACACCTTCAGTCATTCCATTTATATTTTTCCTCATTTCCGATCACACAGGATAGCGACAGTTGCTCCCTATCATCTCCAATACATTTCTTAAATTTCCCCCAAACTCATCTCATATTGAAGGCATGGGCTTCTCCAAGCCCGACACTTCCAAATTCAACCCGCCATGATCCTTCTCCTCCTCCTCCTCCTGGGCTCCGCCTCACTTGTTTTCTTATGTCGATCGTGCCAATGCATAATAAACTAATATCTTCAAAATTCTTGTCTGGCAATAGAACTTAAATCAGCGTTGCTTCCTCCTATGCCCTTGTAGGTGCACATGAGATATGATACAATGAGCTGAATGGCAGTAACATTGCTATGCCTATTTCAAAGTTATGTCCATTCAGAATGCCTCGTGCACAGAATCGCATACTAATGCAATGGCTTAACTACTGTCCGGAATGACCGGACTAGTCTCGGAGGGAAGGAGGGACCACTGATCGGTGAACCTAATAATTGTCCAAAATATTGAGTAAAGTGTTTATAATTAAAAAAATATAGTTCACAATAGTAATAAATATTTATTATTCACTATCAGAAAGATGAAATTCCTTCAACAGAACCACGAGAGATTTGTCGAGTCTCGAATCTACTGATTTGTCTTCCCGCTCTTCGCTATTGCGTCAAACAATAGATTCTCTTATCAATTGTCTATGACGAAGGCAACAGTAACTCTTATGTTAAACTAAAATTCTATGTCCTATCCGTTGGTCACTAGCAATTGAATCGTTGCTTACAATTAAGATATCTCAACATGTAAGCCTTGCCAAAATCTATATTAACAAGTAATGTGTTATCTGAGCAATAGGAAGCTTGTTTTCTGGAGAGACAAAAGCTAGAAAGCTTTATTTTAAGTATTTTTAGATTCAAAAATACTGATATCGAGCAACGCTATGAATATTTGCTCACAGAAACCGGAATTCCCTTCTCAAAGGCCAGTTTTCTAATTGCAAAAACATACGAAGAATTTCCGGAACAAGTATGAAGCTGCGACACAAAGTGCCAACAACTTATGTATAGTTTGGAAAGTACAAGCAACGTTTTGTCAAGACCGTGTGAAGAAAACTATTCGTCATTTTTGATAAATTATGTGATGACGCGATATTTAGTGAAGCATACTGACGTCTCTATTCGATCATCTACGGATGTCTTGACATTGGCATTTGGCACAGCTACGAGAAAGATTCACTACTTTAACACACGTAATTTAAACGTTCCAAGCAATCCAGTTACAAGAACTTGTAAAATTACCGAATCATCAACTTGTTGAAACATCCAGAAGAATAGTTGACAAATATGGCTGTGACCGATAGCTTCCCTCACAAGCGGTATTACAAAATGTTCCACCATCAAAGAACTATAGCAAACCTATTATTATTTATTGCAACCTCTCATCTAGTAGTAAGTTTCCCAGATGTTTGTAGCGTTACGATGTTTTTCCAACATTATAATGTGAACTTCTTAAGGATGTTTTTGAAAGCTTAAAGTAACACGAAAGTATTAAAGAGTGCAATGAGTCAGGAACGCAGAACTAGTTTAAGCAGACACGTCAACTCCCACGCAAAACGCGTGAGTCACACGCTTTCGAGGATCAACTCACACTCTCACGCAAAGAGCCTGCAAACTCACGCATTTTGAGAAAAATTGCAAAATTTAAAGCTCGCGCTGTAAAGTGAAGAAAAAAACGAAAATAAATTCGAGAGTGGCAGCATTCAAAGACATACTGGTAGATGTATGGTATGGAGAAGTATTGTTGAACTGATCAGATCGTAAACTAGTTCAATAGCTTCAAAAACGGTTAGTTTGATCTCGATCTGTGGTATAGATTTCAAATTCCGTTGTCTACACTAAGACATTTGTCGAAATAACTGAATACCTGAACGTAACGAGATCGAGGTCAAAATTTCGATAAAAAAAAACAACAATTATTTCGATAAAGAATGATGCAAGTTAAAGTGTGGATGTTGAAGCCAACAAATCCAGAAGTAATGTTCATTGTGTGGTGGAATACCTAGATGCTATTCCAGAGGCCTTCCGCCCTTTTAAGATAGCAAAATATCAAATGACACATTGTTAGGCAAATATGGTTGATATTTTAAGCTTTCATCCTTTATATCTGCCACATACTATAATCTGCCAATAAATGTAGTAAGAAGTATTTTGTAATCCGGATTAAATGAACCAGTAAATTCTGGAAACTGTATTTCTTCGATATCTTCTCGCAAAGTTGTTGGCAACTAACCTAATAGTGCTGCTACATTACTGAATTGTTTCTTTGAGAGCAGTTATTTTTATGAGAATTTTATTATTTGAAATTAACATTTACGAAACAAAATGTATCAAATTTGGTTTATTTGTCAAGTTTATAACATTTGCAATCATCTAGACGCTTTGCTCTTTCATTTTAAAAAAAGAATCATTAAAATCGGTTTAATGGTTCTTGATATATTGAACGTGAAAGAGAGTGGTCCAGAAAATCAAGATGGCGGACGGCCAGGTCGGGCACCTCCCTACTAAAGTAACACATAACGTGTGGTCTATATTCGCTGTACAAAGTTTGGTGCTTTAATCCAGCGTGTAACAGTTTCAACTAATTTTGGCGCTTAGCGTCTCCACTATTAATACTCTTTGTTTCGAGATATCGAAGCATCGATCTATGCATCTATGCTTCAAGGTTTAGCAACAGAATGAATTGGGACTATCTACGTATATACAATACATGTATAGATAGATTGCCTGTATTAAATAATAATAAGAACTAAAGTTTACACCAAAACTTGCAAAAACAATTTAGAACGTTTATTCCTACAAAATGTTATATATTAGCAATATACGTACTTCTTATTCTAATACAAATCGATGCATCCATTTTAAACATGTGAGGTAATGACAAAAATAAATTAGTTTTTACCAATAGATGGGGAATCTGCTTGAACTCTTAATTTCTTATAATTATACATTTTAAAATCACAATAAACTTTCCAATTACATTCCCTGTTATAGGAAATAATGTTCCTCTTAACTGAGTTTGTAGATATTGTACATTTCTTTCTAAACGCCATTGTTCAGAGTAGTTTTAATCAGATATACACCATAGTTCGTCTTCAATGATTGTATAAATATTTCTTACACGTTAATTAAATCTTATTAGTATTAGATCTTTGCAGATAGTGTAGACAGCGTAAATATGAAACACTAAAGTTGTAGTTAAAATAAGGGATCTGGTCTTTCAGCATAAAAGATGAAGAAAAAGAAAGTTGCTATAAATAACGTGAGTGCTGTCATTCCATATAGAATTTGCTTTTTGCAAAATGTTTTGAGTATTTATAAATATATGCAAACCGTGTCATTCAGAAGTGACAATTTTTTGCTCTAAATTTATAGGTGTTGCATGTACCGAAAAAATAAAACTAGATTGCAAAGTTCAAAGAGCTTTACTTAACCACAGATGTTTTTGTATTTTAATACAATTGCTTCAGGCAGGATTCTCTAAGCTGAGAGAAAACATGGGACATATAGTTACTAAAATATACAAACAAAACACACTAAAAATTTTGTAGATTAAAAATTTATATTTACTCTGTTCCATTTTGTAATGACGATATTTGCCTGATTAAATTAATTAGCTTTAGGTTTCGCAAATTGTAATTGATTCTAAATTAAGAGTTAGTACATCAGCTTACTGTAGGTCAACGTTTATTATTATTTAAACAATATAACCTCAAAACTTATCATACTGACAAAATTACAAAATATACACCATTTAACCACGAAGGGCCTGGCGACTGTAGATCAGTTGGTTGAGCGTTAGTTTTATATTCGAGAGGTCTTGGGTTCGATACAAGAGAACGACTATCGTGACTGATGTTTTCCCATGATTTTACTCAGTCAACGGGATGGTGCCTTTAACTTAGGCCCTGGAAGATTCCTTTCCGCATCTTTTCTCTATCCTGACCTGAGATCATAGGCACCCAAAGACCATAAATAAATAAAATTAAAACTAACCGGAGAATGGTATAGAGAAGAATTGAAAAAATCAGCAGAATACAGAAGACATATTGAGAAAGTGCTAATGAGAATGAACGAGAAAATAGGACAATAATTGAGACAACGAAGACAATAAGGAACCGGTTATGACATTGATGACGTAAGGATTGCATACTGAGGAATGCAATTGAAAGTATGGTTAAGGAGGAGAGGAGAAGCTAGAACACGGACACAACCTCTTGATAATATACTTACTTACTTACTCTATGGCTTACGGAACTCGCAAGTTCACCGTCGCAGTAACAAACGTTCGCCATCTTAGCTCAATTATATTCATCTTAAAGCCTTCTTGGTTCTTCACGGAACTTAACTCCCAAGGAATTCCTGTATTCGTTAATCTTTATCTAAAAGGTTGCTGACATCTTTTTTTTCTGTTGATGAATTATTATTATTATTATTATTATTATTTTACGAATTAACACTATATTAAAGATGGACGTCTTATGTATAAGAAGATGGCACAAAAGAAAATCTTGAAAACATCGATATGGCAAACGAGATATTTTGTTGTAATAAGACAATTGAGAAAATTGCAAATATTACACAGAATTGATCATTTGAATTACAACGAAAAAATATATAAAATGTCTCGCAAAAGAAAGGTTTTGGTACATATATTTGTATAATTTTTAGTGCGTTATTTCAAACGACAAAAACCCATTGTTTCAGAATGAGTTTAAGTGCATGTTTTCTACGTTAGGTTCATCTAAAGCTGGCACTGTTGTTTAAAAAAATAATGGTCAATTTGTCGACCGAAAATTGAAAAAGTTCGTTTTGAAGAAATGACGAAATATTTGCATTGATGAAACACCTGAATATGGCGTGACATCGTCATAGACAACATAATATATCTCTATGTGTCAACTTAGCATATCACGATCAAATTTGTACTTAATTATTTTACTTAAACTGTTTATGCTGATAAGTAGCAGCATAAAGGATTGTTTTTCCTCGTAAACTTTAATGTCAGGCAATTGACATGAAACAGTAGACAACCACCTCATAAGGAGGTCCTCTAGAGAGCAGACCTCATCCACACATGCCCTCACTTGAGGGTGAGAATGTTACAACGTAAGGAAGGATGAGGCTAAAGTTGGCATGTGAGGGTGTGGGTGTAAGAGTGAAGGTAAAGTTACAATGCGAGGGTGAAGATGAAATTGAAACGTAAGGGTGAATGGCGTTGATTAAACTGAACACCTTTGGTAGCTTCAAATTGCATTCTTTAATCAAAAAAGCTCAAATATATCTCTTGCGTACATTATAGATTCATTTTTGCTAAGCTGACTTAGGTTATTATTATTATTACTTATATTTAAGGCCTTTTGGTGTCCATGGCTCAGGCCGTCTTGCGTTATTAGTTATTGAGGTATATCATATGTGACAATGCCGTTCCATATTCAGATGTCGATTCCGTTCCATATTCAGATGTATAAAAGTGTGGATTTGCAATATGCTGTGGGACCCCTGTAGGATATTGGTCAAATGTTTGTAGAGCAGTATTTGACTCTGAAAATTATCGCAAACCATTGTTTGTCACACATACGTCGCGCATTATGTTCATTCCATAGCGCTTTGTTCCTCATGGAAATCCAGGGTAACTAGTAAGTTCACGTAGTCAAGTATTACCTTTTCGTTGTAGTTAATATGAATGTTTAGAGAAATGCGATACATAATTTGTGCAGTGAGATTCCTGTGCAGTAGCACGCAACCTCGTATTAGGGTAAATATTGTCATTGGATCCGCAAACTCTGTTTAACACTTCACAAAATTATATTACCCTTGATCGTGTGCAGAAGGTAGTGTAGAAAATGGTGTAGAAAGGCATCAAGAGTTTATGTGGATATACATTTATTTTTTGAGCTTATTTAAGACGAGCAGAATGAAAATGACACACGACGACTACTGCTTCAGGTTGGATATCATGGCAACAGGAAGATTAAGTAGAAGCGTTTGGACGAGAAGGTTAAATTGATGTGATGTCATACGCTGATGCAATATCGCATCGTATTCACCAAGGACAATGAAATTCTGCCAGTCTAAGAAACAAATTGGATATTTGTATAAACCTTTTTTTTTTGTTTCTTTTATAAAATTCCCTACATTAACCGATATTTTAACTCCTTGAAAAATATGATACTTGAGAACAGTATAAGGTGAAACAAGAATTCCTGTTCCGCCTTAAGGTAACGACATCACCATTGTGAGAATGTCCATTGAGGACATAAGGCCAAACTAGCCTAAACCGTACACAGTGTACAATCTCTCTCTGCAATCAAATTTGCATCCGTGCAATCCGTAGAAGTGTGGATATGCATGATTTTATCCAACTCTTGTATATATAGAAAAAAGTTTTGGTACATAGTGTTTAGTGTTTCTTCGGTCACGTGAACAAGCATATTATTGTTATTTAGTGGGTTGGCAACACTGGATCTCATTTAAGCGACTAATGACAGTTAAAGACAAGAAATGTGATAGGACCGCAAGATTCGAGCAGTTGCTCAATCATGCTCGAAGTTATCTGAATTCTAGTTCCCAAAGTCTCTACCTCAATGCACGCCTCTATCAAGTAAAGCTTTCGAACTTACGTCGAATACCGTTTCTTTCATACTGGTATAATAATTAGGATTGCGATTATTCCCGCTTGAAATGGTTAGAGTCAAGCGCATTTTAGTAACATGTATAGAGTAAAAAAAAATCATAGTTTCTGAAAAAAATATGAATTTCGTGCTACTAATATTGCCATTATAAGTTAACCTACCATTCCACATTGGTCAAACTTCGCTTTGCTTTCGATATATTGGACGTCCAACTACAATTATTTAATGGTCTTTTGGTAATTTTTGTCTCAGGTTGGGGAGAGAGTGTTGGTAGGAAGTCATCAGTGATCTTGTTTGAAAGTACCATTCCCGCATTGCCCTTACGTGACTGAAGAATACCCTACATAAAATCACAATCAGGATGGGTGCTACTGCGACCGTTTCCAAGATCTTGTGATTCCTAAGCCAACGCCAAGCTCAAAATTGACTTACGATGAATATTTCACGATATTTTATCAACAATGTAAGTAAGTTTATGTTTCAAGGGGTTTATGTAAGTTTATGTTCCACTTCATACAATATTTGTTGGAATCTAAAGTAAGATACCATTCATTTTGATAGTGTTGCCAACCCAGTATAGAGTTTTAGTTTAGTAAATTGCACTACACACGTTTATTTGTTATTTTCTATTCTCTAGTAACGCTAAATGACGTAGTGAAACAGAAACTGCATTGTTGCAAATTGTATAATGTAAATGTTTCATTTGGTATATTTATTATTCACAAGTTTGCAACACTTTATGCTGCGCTTCATATATTATATTCATCACCACTAAGAGATAGCCAATAAGCCGACATAATCCCATTCACAAATATAAAAATTTTATACTGGATTGGCAACACTGTCACATACGGTAACATAACATTGTGACTCCTAATATTTACCTTGTGGATACAGATCTATTAATAAAATATCATTTTGTTTTAATGTATCATTTAGTGTTAAATATTAAAATTATTTACCATTTTAACTACTACTGATTTTGTACTCGAAGTTGGTCACTCTGTATCTTGAAAATTAAATGCATTTAGATCCATTTGAGAAATAACCGTTTCTTTTATTCGATAAGAGTGACGAGCTTCCAATATTTTCGGCATAATTCTGACCACCCTGTATATTATTTTATTTAAAAAATACGCGAATGTATATATATATGATAATAAAACGCTGTGAGACAAGCTATGTGTTGCCTCGATGATTGAAAAATACAACGTGTTTATCGAAGCTTTCAAGGGAGAAAGGTTCCCACCACAAGAACGAATTTGTAACCTCGCGAGGACCATATTTTTTTTTCTATGGTTACCACAGCTCCCTTTAGGGATGTTTGTTATTTTTATTGAATCCTGTTATTTATCATTCAGTTAGAACATATGAAAATCAGATTAGTCAAGATTTGAATAAATGAACTGTAAAACACAAGGATTAGAGAAGAAACAATGAGTCGTGTGATTAAATTGTGTGTGCAAATAATACAAAAAACTGTAAATGCAGCAGATATTTAAAATATACGATACATATTAAATATTTATTTGTATGAAAGGTAGTAAAGATTATGTACTTCACAGAGACAATAGATGTCGCTTGCCATTTTGTACTAATCTGGATCCCGAGAGGTTGTAGGATTTTCTATCTGATTTCTCAAATAGAATTATTTTTTACATTTTATATCAGTAACTTTGTAACTACTATTTTAAGCTTTGTTGTTTGGTATTTGTATTCCAAGAATTGTTTAATCAATTTGAACACCATGTATATCAGATTCTTTATACATTTTTAAGGTATATGTGATCGGAGCTGATTTGAGAACTGGCGTGGGAAGTTAAAGTGTTCTTTGTTTATTGAATATAAATATATGCGTGAGTATAACACAATTTCACGATGATTAACACAAAGCCTTTGGTCGTATATTATACAGTTTTAACACAGACTGGCGTTAAGCCGTATTAAATCTTGTTCGCAGTGTAAATCCAACATTTTCTGCAAGCGGTTTAAAACGTGCAAACAGGAAGAAAACAAGCAGGGATTCCGCCACGATTTTCAGTTTGGGTGGGTGGGAGCTAAAGTCAAAATTGGGAGGGTGTAAGTGGAGTTTTGCAAGGTTTCTATCGTCTTTTGACCGTAAATATGGAGCGGGTGATTTCGAGGATTTGAGGAATGACCCCCACAGGGAGAGTCTAGCGGAATCACTGAAAACAACGATAACGTAACGGCAGAAAACAGGAAACGTCAATTTTTAGTGCCTCTTTGTAGCATACCTAATTCTATCGGTTATAACTGGAACTTCAAGGTTGTCTAAGGGTGAACTGGAATTTGCGGGAAAAAAAAATGTGCGAAAAGTAATAGTCCAGGTTTTTTTATCCAGGATATGAAATCTGTCGATTTCTTCTCGAATTTTTGGAATTTGGCATTCATTAACGAAATTTTATGTTAACTCCAGAATTTTCTGTAATTTTTTCATCTTATTCATATATACGTATGATACTACAGTTTTCGTAAAACTTCCGAGACTTAATTCAGTTACGCTATTTAATATGTCGCTAGTTTGATTGCGGGAGTTCTGGATCTGCTTTGCTTCCCCCGATCAGTCCTCCTATCGCGTGTATGAGCTGCGAAGCGCTTTCGAATTCGTGTTTATTTGCTGTGATTTGGCTGTGAAAAAGCGAGACTAATATGCCTGCAAAAGCTTGGTTAAGAAATATTACTAGTACGTTTGGCTACCGGTCAGTTCCATCCCAAACTTCTGTTTACTTATTTTAGGGAGGTTAATTGCTACCCAGCCACTTGCGTTTATAACTAATCAAGGTCACTGAGCAGGACTCGGGTTTAGCATGTTTGGGTGGTTAAAAAAACAAAGACGTAAGTAATCAAGGTTGCAAGGGGTATGGAAAGACACTCACTATTCTGACTACGAAGCAGTTCACATCTGACGAAATATGTTCTTTTGTTTGTACAGTGTGCATGAGCCATTTTGAATTTGAATTTTATTTATGGCCTTTAGGCATCTAAGGCTCAGGCCGGGATAGGGAAGGGTAGGATTCAGGAAGGTATCGGCTAGGGCCTATGTTAAAGGGGACATCCCAGAATTTGCCTGATGTGACTGAGGAAAGACCCTGGAAAAAGCTGTCAGGATTTTCGGCTGCTGGGATAGAACCTACGACCTCCCGAATGCTACGCCAACGCCCTACCACTGAGCTACGGCAACTCGATGCTTGAGTCATATTTCCTAGTCTACAGATATTCAGTCTATGCTTTAGTTTAGACGTGATGACAGGGGAGTATGTAAAATAAAGACTTATATGGGTTACGTCAGCGAGAATGAAATGGCGGGTGTGATATGGCTGCCAAAATCTAAGAAAAAGATGACATTATGATAGGTCGTCATATCTTTAAAAATCATAAATAAAATTAATTCTCACTCCCGGGCAATAGAGTACATCCTGTTCTTAGGTCATCATACATATCTTCAATTAGGGGTCAATGTACACCATGACCACGTCATAATATGCCAACATATTAAAAGTATGGCATAAACCCGTCACACGTTTGCGAGAGCATGTAACAGGATATCTACTGTGTTATGCATACATCAAGCTTAGAAACAGTGGCAGGAGGAGAACGAACCCAATCGTGGAGAAAAAATATAGGGGACTATACACAGTCAAACTCTTCTTGGTGTCTCCTGGGTAACGCTAAGAGATTGTTTCAAGTGACCTGTTATTTATTTGATAACTGACATATTGCTATGGAAAACACATTGGGACGCAATTGATCGGTGTTTATTAGATGACTAATATACTGCCTTCGTAAAAACGTAGGGACGCAAGTGACCGGGTATTTTATCGAGTCAGGGACGCAACTAATACCGCATTCTAATAACTTGGGAGGCAACTGACTGACATCGATATGTTTTATTTCTACTCATAAATTTGCTAATTTTAGTTAAAAGCAACCAAGAACGTTGACCATGAACTCAGAAGTTTTGGCATCAACACTCAAGGATTAAGTTAATGCCTGCTCAAGATTTTCCAGGGTCTTTAATTATTAGTCCACAAATATTCATAAAATATTTAATATTTGTTGTACCCGTTAGACACTGACGGATTGGAGTATATAACTAAATTTTCTTTTTAAGGCAAATGCCGGGATCGAATCTTCAACTTAGGCACTGGACTTTATCCTCTCCCCTTTACCGGCCTGAGCCTTAGATCCATGAAGGCCATAGGGAAATAGGTTGTAATGACTAATAAGCCGCTAACCTTCTTTGCTATATATTCCAACGCTAGCGTGCATAGACATAGAAAATATGTTAAATATATCGGATGCAGGAAAGTGGATATATTCCCCATTATATGTCCTTTTTATACGTCAGCAACTGTCAGCTTTTAGAATATTATTTGGTGTGAATGGAGTTTAACTTTTCTCGCTATTTTTTGGAACATTGTCCTGCTTAGAATTTATTCAAGTCCAAGCTTTGGGATTTTGTGTTTTCAGTATAAGCCGCGACTTCCTATGACTGCTTCAACAGTCGGGACTTATAATATTTCTTCGATTCGTTTTGAGTACTTCCATATCTTACATTGTGTTTGAATTTCGTTTGGACTTATAATATTTTTTATTCGTTTGCATCATCATGCTTGGACTTCTGAACATGAGCAAACTCTACAATGAGATCAGAACTTAAAACTTTTCAGACATTTTATTTAGTGGCGAATTTACTGCCGCCTACGGCCCGGAGGTTTGAATAACACACTGCGTTCAGGTTATTTAGGGACTATTAAATGCAAATTCACTGTTGCCAACGGCCTGGTGGTGTGAAACTCTGCATTGTGGCTTCGACGTGAGCTTGTTTACTGCTCGTATGTGACAGAGGAACCTCTCATCCTCAACTTTGTTAGGGAACTTCTGATGTCTGAGTAAAGTTTTGTTTTTTGATAATTAAGTATCGTGTTGTTGATTACTTGCACTTCGTGTTTCTATCCAAGCTAAGCGAATTTCATTTATTTTTGAGAGCAAAGTAATTTCAACTTCAAGTTTGAATATTCCAATGATATTCCGTTCGATCACGATTGATTATCCAGAGAAAGGATACTCCTTATATCTCCTCTCATCAAATCAACGAGAAAACATTCTGTATTTAGAGGAAATACAGAATATATTATTGTTAATTTTATTTAAAATGAAACTTTTGAATTATGATTTCAGTGCATCCAGTTTCGTAAATGCCATATAGAGATCTCATTGTATTTATTATTCGCATAAAGATTATTACGCTGTTTCAATTACGGGCTCTAGTAAATAAAGAGAAACGAATTATATAAAACTAAAGGTCCTAAATTTTCGTAGCACGTACTAATAATTTTAGCTGGAAAATAAAACTTAAATATAATTTATAAAGATTTCTGAAGGGAAACATAATTTAATAACCGGACAAACGTGTTGGAACACCGACAACTCAGGTAATTCTAAAACCTTCTAAGAGCCCTTTTCCTACACCTAACTTCACAATTATTGTACTTTGATATTGAATGAACATATTGCTTTAATGAACCCATAAAATATTTAGTCCATTTTTTCCACAAAGATCTCCTTCAGTTCTGTTCTGAGTAAGATTTAATGTTACCTGACCATGCTTTCGGGTTTATGTCATATATCCTCGATAAAATATTAATTTGAGAACTTTGTGACATTGTATTTAAAGTGTGAGGTGTGTTCCTTATAATTCAATGGGAATAAATTTCTGCGCTCTGCTTAGGGTTATTGACTTATTGGAAATCAAAATCATATACCCTAAGCATAATTTCTCAGCACTTTCTTTAGGACTTTCGTGCAAAATGCATTTAAATCCAAACATACTATTTTTTTTCTATAAATAGAAGTTCCACATACCATTTTCATACACCATTAGAGACTAGAACCCCATATCATAGCACTTATTCCTCCATATTTTACTCTCACTACTGTGTTTTGAGGATCCCATTTGGTGAGCGACAATAAGACAAGTTATAACACCAGGTTTTCGAATAAAACATATAAGAAAAAAAAAA
>JAGDQP010005985.1:2346-38809 GCA_022664845.1 Lepisma saccharinum
AGGTTTTTTCCTCAGTCATTGCATTCGGCAAGTCGTGGGTTCAACCCCCACAGCCGGTCATCCTCATAGGTTTTTCCCTCAGTCACATCAAGCAAATGCTGGGATGGCACTTTCAACTTAGGCCTTGGCGGACACCTTCCCACATTTTGTCCCCTTTCCTATCCCTACCTGAGCCTTACATGGCTAAAGGCCATACACAGAAACATTCTGGTTCAGAATCCACTTTAGCATTTATGTGATCTCGATTGCGTCCCGTTTTAAACATAGTCGCAACATGAGATCTCGCCAAGTACATAAACCTGGCTTTTCTTATTTCGTCCTATGCACTTTTTATATTTTATAGGACATTTTTTTTTTAAATTTTTTTAAAAAAATTTTTTTTTTTGTTAAATCAACAATTTTGTTTCTTTAAAGTACACACATGCACATACTGCATAATATAGATATATACTATTACAACATCTATCTACATACCTCAGGATTCAGCCAACTCTGGACGATATTTTTGTAGTACGTCTGACTGTATCAAATGTTAACAAGAGACTGTGCTTTGTTTCACCTCCCAGCATCATAGATTCTTCTTCTCCCTCCCTCCTTCTGCTATGTCGCATTTGTATGCAATGGTATTCAAATTTTCTTTTCCATAATCATCTCGTTTAAATACAGTTTTCATCCACCCAATGTTAGTTCAACAAAAAAAAAAAATCCAATCTTGTATTCAATGTGTGCCTGTTAAGATATACATACATACATATATGTATATATATATATATATATATATATACACACACATACTCTATCACAAAGCTTGTTAACTCGCCCCCCAGGGGGTCTCATTAATGAGGTGTCTGCTGAATTAAAATCCCCTCAAAAGCAAGATACCCCTACTGAGCATGTTGTAACGCAAAATGTTCGTGCAATTTTTTTTCTCCGTCCGTTACAAAAGTGCATAGAACACATTTAAGGTGATTTTTCTTAATTGGTTGTTATGCATGAAACTTGCGTTGGTGATATCTGAAAATTTCAAGGTGATTGAATTGTTTATCACAATTTGGGCATTGATAAGCAAATGATTTCTGGGTCTTTAAAGGAGGCGCGATTTCGTTTAATTTATTCGGATGTGCTTTCGAAACATGACGCTTAAGTGATTTGTTATGGTCATAGTTCTTACCACACTCTGAACATTCATGCTGTTTAATTTCGTTCATTTTGATCGACTTTACTCACACATCAACGCACTATAAATACGAACACAAAAACACAGTTCCACTAAATACGAACAGAAAATAAAGCTTCACTAAATCCACTAAAAAATACAACAAACAACACAACGAACTAAGCAACGAACGACTGTTCTCCCGCTAGAATATAGGAAAAGGAGCCCTCAGCCCGCCAAGCAGTTAACCAGAAAAATAAACCCAGACAGCAGTTTCTTCATGCCTAAGAGGTTAAAAAAATGCCGGTGGTATTCAGTCTTGGTTCATTTCAAATGCATTATCAAAATACTGTATAATTAAATATCATAGGGTATAGGATTCTGTTTCATTTAAATAACATTTTAAAAAAATGCCGCTCCGACGCAAGGAGTGTGTGTGCCGCTCCTCTCCTTCGCTTCGACGACTACTCACTCGGCAAGCTTCGGTACTTTTCGCGAAGTGGACGTGGCCGGTGCCCTAGTTCACGTCGCTGGTTAACGTCAAGTGTTGACGAGTATGTTTACCTAGGCCAGCTCAAGACATCGGATGCCAAGTTGACTGATGAAATAAATAGAATATGTAAAATGGCGTGTAGTTCGTTTGGAAGACTACACTTTATTTTCAAAGGCAAACAACAAATGTGTCTCAAACCGTGTAAAGTTTATAATCAATGTGTCTTGCCTATAATAATGTATGGATGTGAAACTTCGACATTGAATGCGCAAATGACTCAAAGATTAAGAGTCACACAAAGAGCAATGGCGAGGTACATGCTAGGAATAACTAGGAGGGACAGGAAGACATATGAATGGATTCGCGCACAAACAAAGGTTGAAGATATAATCAAGCCTGCGAAGAAGATGAAGCAGAGATGGGCCGGACACATAGCTAGACGAACAGATGGAAGGTGGACGACAAATGTAGTACATTGGATTCCCAGAGAAAAGAAACGACTGAGATGACGTCCAAATGCAAGATTGGTAGAACTTTATTAAATTCCATAAATATTTCCAAAATAGACAAAAGATATTTTGTACTATATAAAAAATCGGTTTTAAAGATAAACAGTAGAGGAGGTCTAAATATGGGTATGGTCCAAATACGGGCTAAATGGCGTTTTAGAATTGTATATGCTTGTGTAGTATGGCTGACTGGTGACAAATGTGTGAAAACGTTTCTCAAGGACGACGGTGGTGGCGGAATTCAGTTAGCGACAAAGAGCTGGATGAGGTTGACTGGTTTGTATGTACTCGTATGTATTTTCAACAGTGGGAAAGTTTTATAAGGTATTTGTATTTCAGTTTTTTAAACACAATAAAACCAAGTATGAAATGTTTTATAAGGTAAGTTATATTACTCAGGGACAGCACTCGTGGTCAGTATAAAACAAAGAATAAATTATATTGCGTATTGACTCCTGTTGCGTTACGAACCCAATGAATGGTTTAGATACGGGCTACCTTGCTTACCTACATGTTCATTATAAGAGTTTCCTTCTCTTAGAACTCAGTACCTGGAATTTCAAACCTAGTTAAGTCCTTTTCATATTTCAGCAATTCCTGTCATAAAGAAAAATGTCAACAATCGAGGTAGAAACCCATACAAAGAAATAATTATTGCTTCCGTGGGAATGCCTGAATTTGGTAAATACAAGAAGACGTTATCTTTTAATAAAGTCCAGCAAAGAGATGAAAAATAAAGAAAGGAAACACATCTGAACGGGAAACAAAACAAGGAGCTTGTTAATGGAGGATTAAAGTCTTACGTCAGTTCCGGCAGGTCTTCGTGGTAACCCGCCATGTTACAGTCTAAACAAACGGGTGTTTAGCAAAAGGTTAATTTGTAGTGTTCGATATTCAAAAAATCGTTATGGTTTCGTGTCAGATTGTCATTATTATAATGAAAGGGACACATGTTGCTTTTTTCTTGTTTCCGAAGGACTGAAACTAGAAAAGTAAGCGGAAAGAGCCAATTAGGTAAGTAAACAAATTTCTCGCAATTCCATTGAACGCAATTTTGAATACGTTGATATGATTATGAGAATAATTCATCGTTGACTGCTGAGTTCTTGATTGTTAAAAAAGGTAATAATTATATCTAAGAAGTTTAAACTGGAGTTGTTAATTCGGTTATAGTTAAGGACACACACTCAAGAAGATAAATACCAGTACTAAAACGAAACCCTTGTACCCTATATACAGATGCGCAAATTGATATTGTAGGTAAAATATACAAGGTATACCATAAATCAAGACTTCGGAAGGTATTTGTACTTTTGTATGTGTTTCATAAAAACATAAATTACCGGAATAAAAATTAGCTACTCACCTCAACTTATTATATTTACTGTTCATACATCCTTTCTTGCACTTTCCCTCGTATGTGCCATCAAATCTCGGTCATATGTAAGCAAAAGTACATGTTTGGACTCCACAGCATTTTCGACTCTTTCAATAAGTTTCAGTTCGTCACCGAAATAATCAATAGTTCAAAACTTATTAACAGCCATTATTCCCACAACTGATTTCCTACCTTTCTGATATCAAACATACTGCTTGTTTAGACTTGACCCTTACCGTTGCTATGGTAACCAATCGGATGTGGCGTCAAGACTTTAATTCTCCATTCATTGTAGATAGAGTAGATCACAGCTGAAGAAGCTCCAGCAAGTGGGGCGAAATATTCTGAAAAATAATCATTTTTCTATAAACGGTGTGTTTTATTAAAGTATTTCTGGAATGTTTTCGTTGTATGGATATGCTCACGTTACTGACACAACTCCCAAACACTTTCAAAACCTTTTAGAAGTATTTTAATATAAATACTATTCTTAAAGTAATACGTATCGTTAAATTATTTAATGAATAATATAGACAATATTTTTTTTAAATCTTAAACATTTGGAAATATTCTTAGAATATTTCTGATATATCATTATCCCGGAAATTATTTTCTTAATCGGGATGTATTTTTTAAAAAAATATTTTCAGTGAAGACAGGAAATAAGTTTAACGATCTTTCGAAAATGTTTTCTTGTTGTGTGGGTCTTTTCACTGCAATGCTTTGTTTGGTGAAGATAGTGCTTCTTTTTTTAACAGCTTGCAATCTACTACCAAGTTCTAGAGAATAATTTAATCTTACATTTTTTAAAAGACATCAATCCACAACTTGCTTATTTTTAGTTTTGCAGTGTTTCAGAAATGACAGTCGATAGTTATATCTGCACGTTTTGGCATTAAAATGGAATGATTAAAGGCTGATTTGCATGAAAGCTTGCGTTTCTTGCTTTGCGTGCGATTTGGGTGAGTAGCTAATTGAAACACGTTTTAATGCATGTTATATTGTAAGGTAAGTGTGGCACGTGTTTCAATGGGCTATTCACCCAAATCGCACGCAAAGCAAGCAATGCAAGCTTTCATGTAAATCAGCCTTAAGACTATCACCAGGTACGTAACCAGAAGTTTTTTGGGCGGTTCCAGCGCCTTCGAGGAGAAAGTTCGAGGTCTGTCTAGGTGTGGAATTTACGTAAAATGCATACAAGTTTTCAAAAAATGATACTATTTCATATTCATTAAAACAGGGCATCAATCTCATTCATAAATACACGGGCTTATCTATGAAAAAAAGTTTCCATCAAGTTTAATAAAATTAAGGATTTCGAAAAAAACTAAATTGTTATGTACTGTACACATAAATAAAAAAAATCGAGTCGCTCAGCAAAAACAAGAGTTAAAAAATGAATTAAAACTGAATCTCTTGTCCATATTAGATCAGACTGGACTGGAACTGGAGGATCGAGGTTAGGTATTTGCTCTTGCGTCTATCTTTCGACATCAGCCGATCACTCTAGTATAATTACGTGAAGCTCTATAACAATAACTTTTCAACTTTTCTTGAGACAATAATTATAACAATAATTTCTGTTTTTAAAATGTTTATGGTGTATAAACTTGATAAATTATCTCGTTTCCTGTTTCAAATTCGGAACAGCAAGAATCGATTGGAGACATCGGAGCCTCGAGATAGTCTCCGTAAACATGGCCTATTGTGGACCATTGAGCTTTACGTAACGATTCTGGAGTGATTGAATAGTATCGAAAGATAGATGCCAAGCAAACATTTAATCTCGTTCATTCATTATCGATTTAATTCAAAATGGGCCAAACTTTCAGTTATAACTAAAGCTAGGATTTTTATATAATTACATGTTCCATTTGCTGGACGCTAGAAAATAGATATGTTCATGAATTGTAACACTACTATCATTATATGTTAATTTTATTTTAAATATTTTGCTCTATGTAATACATATTTTGTGTTGATTTTACATAAACCTACATATTTTGCAATTTCCTATGTAAACTTTGCTTTTCGTTTGCATTTCAAAATGTTCCAGGGGCAGAGAGCGATTCAAGATTGTCAGTATATCCAGGGTATTACAAACAATATCGACAAAACCACCTCATTAGATTCCTGACATGACTATAAGAAAAAAAAAGTTCAAACCATTTAGGGTGCATAAATTCTCTGTTTCGGCGCTATAGGGTATGTAAGTTTGGGAAAATGAACTTTAGAGCTTGATATTTCCAATACCATTAACGGTAGAACTAAGGCGGCAGGGTATCCTCAAAGATTTCAAATCTGCTCTATTCAAAAATGCATATTCCAGAATTGCGCAATGGATGTACAAGGGATTCTCCAAAGGACGTACGGGGTTCCCAAACATTCTTTGTAGTAAATGTTGGTTGAAATAAGCATAATGATAGGACCACTTGCGGCAGTGATACCTAGTAACCTGTCGTTTTGTCAGTTATTACGCCTTTGATTTCATTGTTATGAAAAGGGAATTCGAACTCTTTGATTTCACATGTTTTGGTTATCTCATCCTAGAAAGACCCGACAACGTTACATGGTATTTTGGATAGAGAATAGTTGTTTTACTGAGCTACGCATATGACGGAACGCTGTCTCACAACTGTAACAGAAGCACTCTAGTTCTGTGGACGTGAAGTAGAGATGGGCTGCTGCAGTTGGGTGACAAAGTCATGACGCAAACTAAATGGGAATTGCTACTACTGGTGATTTCTGTCCCTCTGAAGCGACATACATCAAATGGATGCAGTTCTTCAGCTAGCGCTTTTAGTCGTGAGACCAATAACACAATATGTGTAGTATTCTAGGTAAATATAGGCCTAAGTATGGCAAAAGGCTGTCTCACACGACTAATGCACAATATGAAAAGATAAACAAAGGTAAATGTTTATCCCTGCAGTACATATTTGGTATTACATAGTTTTTTTTACCTTAATTACATATTATTCTACATCTGGCCTAAATTTTCAGTTCTACCTCAGTTTTATATGCTTCTAACCGCTGTGTTGCCAGTTTTTTAATTAAGTCTTAATTCCTAAGTTATTTAAATAATAGTATACCGTACACTGCATATAATAGAAAATACTGCAAATAAGATTTGCGTTATTTGCAAGCATTAACACATAGATAAAAAACGGACCACACAGCGATATCAAGAGTGTAAAAAACTGAGTTAGAATCGAAAAGTTGGTCCATATTGATTTAGACTGAAAGTTGACAAACGAAATTAAGTATTCTCTCGGCTCCCTGTCTTCATATTGTTGGGATAACAATGATATAATGAATTATGTATATTTAACAGTGCTTATGTTGTCTTGACAATGATTTCGGTTTTGAAAATGTCCTTGTGATGATCACATGTATACAGATTCCTTGGAAGACTAATAAATAGTTAGAAATGTGCATATTGGCCTTTGATCATTAATTATACATACAACAAACTTTACTAATACTATTAATGGCGACGAGGTAAACTTCGAACCCACCGAGGCCATATCTATGAAGCAAGAATCTAAAGCAACGAGGAAACAAGATCTGAACCTACGAAACACAAGATTTACGAGGTAAACTTGAATTCACTGAAGCCAGATATTTATAAAAACATCTAACTAAAGAAGATTTGTAAAGGTAAAAAATAGCCAATGCAACATTAACATCTAATTTTTGTGATCGATATGATGAAAAGATTGACTCCAGATTTGACCATCTAATTTCAACAAGAAATCTAGATGTATACGAATCCAAGCAAAGAAGATATTACTCTAAAAGTTGGATTATGACAAGTTCCAACCAAAGTCAAACACTTTTCACATAGAAATTTTGAATTCAACAGCTATACATATGAGGATATTAAAACGCCTGATGCAGCCAAACGCCGAGAATAGGGCTAAAGTGTAAGAGAAGCAAAGAACACTCCTATATGATGATTAGAAAAAAAAAGAAGATGATTATGATGTTGATGATGATGACGATGTGGATCGACATGATGGAGATGACGATAATGATCGATATGCTGACTTATTTATTAGATAATGATGACGATGTGGATCGACATGATGGAGATGACGATAATGATCGATATGCTGACTTATTTATTAGATCATGATGACGATGCGGATCGATTTGTTGAGTCAATGAGATGACAATGGATACAATGGAATTGGATAAACATGCGATTAATCTTAGAAGATTTTAATACTTCGAATGTAAGGTAAGTTTGGTTTACCGAGAGGAGGAGTAGTTGTTGTGATAACAATGATATAATGAATGATGTATACTTAACAATGATTATATTATCTTGACAATGACTTCGATATTGAATATGTCCTTGTAATGATCACATGTATACTGTACAGATTTCTTGGCAGACTAATAAATAGTTAAGAATGTGCGTATTGGCCTTTGATCATTAATTAAATATTATACATAATCATACTGAATCAGAGAGTAAATGTTAATGAAATTTTCAATGGCAGCATTCAATCCAGTATCGCTTTTAGATAGATGTCACTGATTTGCAGGAGGGAACGACATAACTGTTCGACCCAACCCCTACTCCATGGCGACATTTGTCTCAGTAAGTTTTATGAAATCTGTTTATTGTTTTTATTCAGTTTTTCATATACGTACTTTTACGAAGAACTATTGGATGTGTTCAGGGACGGCGCTAAAGGGGGGCTACCTAGTTACATTAATACAATATATTGTATTTACTTCACAGTTTGAAAACACGATTGAGTGTTAGACATGTAACTTGTAAGAATAATAAAATCTCAACATAAGAAGTATCAACACAGCGTCTGAGGCGATTAATATACTTCTTGGATACAAGCACTGCCTTAATTTAGTAATTGTTGATGTGTGCCGTGGTGTCGAAGAAGTTCAAATCTTTTTCTCGCTACTACAACAGTGGTACCTTTTCATGTCACGTTCTAGTGTTCACTCTGTGCTTCTGAAACTGCAAGAAGAGAACAATTTAAAAAAAAAGACTGAAACCAATTTGCAACGTGAGATGGGTTTGCCAAATTGCATCATGTCAAGCTGTGGAAACTGCATTTCCTGCCATACTTTTGACATTAAATCGAATTGTTGCAACAGAAAAGTATTCCAAGAAAACATGTGAAGCTAAAGGTATTCTCTCGATCGAATAGATTTCAACTTCATGTTTTGTCTTCACCTCTTTCGCATTGTTTTGAAAGATCTTAAAGTCGTCTCCGATTACTTGCAGAAAAGTGACTGTGAGCTTTCTGTAGCCTTATGCTTGTTGATTCCTTAGTGGAAAGAGCACAGGAATTACGAACAGACAACGTAATGTTGAGCGTTTCATTGCAGAAGTAAAGGCATTCTCAGAGGAGAACAACATTGAAACTGTTAATAATACTAAGAACATTCGAAAACTTCCAAAATGTTAGTTTCAGAATTATATTGCACAAGTGTGTCAGCTGAAAACAATAGGCCAATAACTGAAGAAGATGTGAGAATTAAAAATATGGTTTCCAGTGCTTCATCGCCTTATTTGTGAGTGAAAAGAAAGATTTACAAATAACAGTAGTAGGCCTATATTAGTTAGAGTAAGTTGTTTGAACCCACAGAGTTATCATTTTCTTAAATACGAAAAGTTGCAAGTTTTCTGTCGTCACTACAATTGTGACTTAGATAGTCTGGAATCAGAACTGAAACTCGCCCCAAAATTCATCAGACGCTATGAGGCAGAAAAGAATATAAAAATAAAAATTCTTCAACAGCTTCTTTCTATGCTGGAGAATTTCAAAATTGCTTTTCACGAGCTGCATAAACTTTTTTTTTTTTGTACTGTGCATATCCCCATCAACAGCTGGATGTGAACGAACATTTTCTAGTTTGCGCCAATTATCTTCGTAATAGAACTGGCGCTGATAGGCCAAATGCTTTATCTGTACTTTCAATTGAGAAGAAACTTGCTAAGTCTCTGGACATAATCAAGTTGTAGGTAAGTTCGCAAGTGCTCACAAAAAGAGACGTATTCAATTATAGATGTAGTGTTTACGCAAAGCTTATGCTGTAGATATTAAGTACGCGAGTTTACTTAAAAATTAGACATTTATTATATGTATTTTCAGGTATTAGGTGTTATAGGCATTATAGATATTATGAGTTTAGGTACTATAGTCATTTTTATCTCAGAAAACTGAAATAATCTTTTATATCGCAGGTACCATGTAATAAGGTGTTACCACAGATAAACTATTCTTATAAACAGAATAGTTTATCTGTGGTGTTACTGAAGTACTGAGAATTCATTCTATAAATCGAAACTTTATTGCATAACGCTGAAATTGAATTTTATTCTACAAGAGAAATAGTGAATTTTGTAAAAATGTGTTGTTTTACTTTTGAAGTTAAATTTGTTTAAATACATTATTTTAATTTTTGCAAATTAGATGTGTCATATTTAAAAGGCATATTTATATTTAAAATATTTAATATTTATATATAATATAAAAATATATATTTAAAACAGTAAACACAGTAGTTTGGGGATCCATAGTCTAGTGATTAGAGCGTTGGACTAATTTCCGCGTGGTCCTGGGTTCAATTCCCGGCTGGAGCCCCACTTTTCGGCGTCCATCCAGCGTCGGGAGGCAAACTGGGAAGTCACGTGAATAAAGACGTGACGGCCACTCGGTCTAGAAAGCCCCTAATACGCCTGTTCGTGGCCAGGTGGCGCGCAATGCTGACCACTGCCGTTATTCAGGTGGACGCAGTTCCACCAACCGCGGACAGATGGAATTGGGGCAGGCTCAGGACCTTTCGATCTGTAACGCCCGTGGTTATTATTATTATTATAAACACAGAAATTTGACACGAAGTCCAAACAAAATATTTCTGAACACGGCGCATACTAACATTGCTTTTACATAACAATTTTTATCATAATTTAAATTTGAGGAACACATGTATGTGTATGGTTTATTAATCAGCCCCCCAAGTTGTTTAAATAGAATGTTGTAGCCCCCCAGATATTTTATCCTGGCGCCGTCCCTGGATGTGTTTCCCCAAATTCTGTATATATTTTTTCCATAGCTCAATTACACAACTTAATAGTTTTGAACAACATTTTCAAACGCGTGATTCTAATGTCTTGAAGACTGTGAAGGGCATTAAAGTATTTCCAGTGAGCAATATTGCTTACTGTTACGAAAATTATTCTGTCACCAATGTGAAAGACTAATTCAGTTCAGTTCAGTGTCAACAGCAGATCTTGTTACAGATCTATTCCTATGCTCATTAGATCAGAACATTAGATATAGTTTCTTGTCTTACACTCTGAACTTTTTGTCAGATTTTTGTAAACTGAAATAACAAAATACACTTAACGAAAATCAATGAAACATAATAAAAAAAACACAAACAGTAAAGACACTAACACGTATATACTGCATGTATAAAAACGGATGAATTATTTGCACTTTCCATAATAGATATTCCTCATTGAGTTCTTGCATTAACTCCTGGTATGCTGTATATAAATGACTGAGAACCTATATTAAATCTGGGATCTTCACTTAGATTATTCAATCATTGTGATAATGATTTTTTTTTTTTACATTTACAATGGTTTGCCGTTTTGCTTGTTCTAGTTAGATTGGTTTGAGCCGTAGGTGATATCTCTTGAGATGTATTGTTTTGGTTCCAGTTTAATTGACTTCCAGAATCAGGTAATGAGTCCTTGAATTCAGAGTTTATTTTCCTTTTTTCCTGCTAGAATGACTCCCGATATCAAGTGGAATTTCTTGAAGTTCACTGTTAGTATTGTAATGGATTCTGTTGACCTTAATTCCCATGTCAGGCATTACTTCTATTGATTCCCTTGATGAACTGCATTGGTTCCGGTTGAAACCTAATAGCTGTTTAGATGATTGATCTTCATTCTTAAATCTAGATTGTTCTTTGTAGATTCGATTTTTGTATTCTCATCGTTAGAATGGATTTAATTCAGAGAATTCGAGTTGTCTTTGGTAGAAAGTTTGAGAAGTTTTGCTTTTAATGTTGTTAACTGACTATTTTGACTAATCTAACTTAAACTAGTTGTAGGTTTAATTAATTGTTCATTGGCTGTTGTTTTGATTTTTGTAGATCATTTTCTTTGGGACCGTCAAGCAATTAAGGGGTTATTTTAACCTTGGTACTACATGTAATTGTATTCTCTAGGAGATTCCCATCCCCCCTTGATTTATCTGCTGCTACTTGAGCATATGTGATTTGAGAAAAATTGGAGTAATTTTTACTGTGTGAACTCATTCTTTGAATAGATTCCTTGTAAGGAATGTTGTCCTCTTCCATCAAATTATTAATGGTCATTTGTTTTTTGTATTATTTGCAATTATTATCATCTGATTGGTGGTCTGGGCTTCCGCAATTGACACATTTCCTAGAATTAATTTGTGACACTTTGGCTGTGTTTTCTAGCAGGAACTAAGTTACAATGAAGAAATAATTTTTCAGCGTTTTGCTTAAAGAGAACAGCAAAGTTTGGAGCTTAATTATTATGAATAATGGAACCTAAGCATAAGAAGAACCAGAAACATTTGTGACTGTTTTCGGTGACAAAACAGCAATGGATGGACTGGCGTCGCCGCTCAGGTTCTCATCCCCTGAAAAAGTTCATACCATACTAATCTAATGGGAAGATCTTTGCATCGATCTTCTGGAATCAAGATGGTTATGAAAGATCACTGAGTTTATACAAAATATTGCACATCATTGCTGAGCCGATTGAAGGAGATGTTTAAACAACGATGCGGTGCAAGCTCAGAAAGAAAGATTTATTTCTCCAGGATAAGATCCCTGTGTACCAAGCGCGATAAACTAAAATTGTGTCATCTGGGCATCCAATTCTCCTGTTTATCCGACCTGGCCCCATCAAGCTCAGTGTTTGGAGTGTTTACGTATTTCAAAAACAGTTTAAAGATATTTTGCATTAGATCAGGGGAGGTTACTACGGGACCCGGTTAATACTATCCCGGATTTGTTTTCAGTGGTTGAATTGAATGAAATTGTTATTAACGTCCTAAACGAGCTGTTAACTACAAAGAACGGGATCTAAAGCTTAACATGGGCTCCGAACCACTTGTGTCTTCATCGGGAATCGAACACGGGATCCATTGATTACAAGGCAGCGAGTGTTACCACTCACCCACCGGGGGCACATTTGTTTTCAGTGGTCTGTTAAAGTTGGAGCACCACATAACAAGTGTATTGAGTTTCGGGGAGAATATATACATTGTAACAGATTTCTTTCAGGTCGAGCAACTTTTAACTACTGTCTCGTACAAACACGTGTGTAAAACCTGCATGCTATGCAAAACTTCATACGAGTGTAGTTGTTGTTGCTGTAGTTTGCTTCTATCACTTCCGTTAAGTCTAAGCAAGTTTTATGCACTCTCTTTGTTAAGATAGAAGAATTCAAAGAGCAAGCATGATTGATTGTGAAATCAAAATGCAAGTTAATATCATAATGTTTATGATCCATGAAGGACAAACAAACACATAAAATGAATATAAAAAACTTATCATGAGGAAGAAGATCTTTTACTTATCTTTAAAAGGTCCATAGCCCTTGATCTCTGATCGGAGAAAGTAATCATACAGGTTCTTCTATGTGTGAATATTATGCGTACTATTTTTTGTTATTTACATTCTTGATAGGTTTTCTCTCTAATTTTACTTCCGTTTCTTCTCAATTGATTCCTAAGGATGACGCAAATAACTATTCCATGAAAACTGTTACAGGTTTTTGCGAAGAAAAAAGCTATCGATTTTTTAAAATGGAAGGCCTATGTTCATATCTCACACAGCAGAAAAAATAATCAAAATAAGTTTTAAGTAATTGTAATGCCCATTAAGGATGTATTTTAAAAATATTTTCTGAATAATTTGTGCTATATTTTCAAATACATTCTTAAAAAATGTCAAGATTATTTTTAAAGTAGTCTTTAGCGACGGATTTTTAAAACTATTTCTTACATAATTTAGACTATTAATTATCTATGTAGAATTTTAATGTGTTCTTTTTGGGGATGCTTTCTTTAATTTAATATTCCTTTGCAACGCACATTGTAGGTATAAACTCTTTCGTTTTTAAAATATTTTGATTTTATTTTTTTTTTCCTGCTATGTGGGATAAAGATTAATCGTAGCGCTTAATGCAAATTGTATAGAGATATAGAAACACAATGCCTAGAGAAAGTTTTAGCTTTTTGTGAAAATAAATTGCGCCTGTGGTTATTAAAATCCACAATTTTTATGTTGGGTTCGATATTACGAAGACTATATTAAAATTGAGATTGAGACTTTCAAAACTCGGTTGTTTCAGTGCAATTGGTTACGTTAAATAACGAATATTCTGCTCTCCTGCGCACCAGATGCGCAGTTCATCTTTACATTGTGACACAAAGACTATTACCCAAACTTGCAGCAAGTTTGTACGGGGTCTCCCATTGCAAGTTTGCACGAAGTTTGGCATTGCAAGCCTGCAACGATCTTGCAGCAAAGTTCCTAGTTGACAGAGGACAAAATTGCTACATACCTACACGTCAAACTTGGCGCTACAAACATTCTTGTTAAACATTAAGCCGGTGGCGGAAAAAAAAAAATCAAGTCTCTGCAATGGGGTTCGAACCTCGAATCTTCAGTTCTGTTTGTTGTCAGTCACTCTAACCACTGCCTTATCGCCGCACTCCTGACTGGCTTCTATTTTACTAATCCTTTTATGTTACGACAATTTCTGAAGTAAGGACACGCATATAGGCTAAAATTCGAAACTGGGAGTCGGCCGGGTGGTCGAGCGGTCTGCGGCGGTAGGCTATCGACTCAACGGTCCCGGGTTCGAGTCCCGGCTGGGGCATGGGTGTGGATTTTAACACTTAACAGCTAAAGGCAAATCGTGACGGGCCGAAGTCCAAAGTTACTAAAACTGGCCCATATAAAAATAAAGTTTTTTTTTTTTTTCGAAACTGGGAAGTTCATTGATCCTGTATTAGAGCTATCAAGCCTGTTTCGTTGACTTTTCACAAGCGAAGCTACTCAGGAAATACTTTGGTTTATGTTTTGCGCATAATGAAAGAAAAGGAAAAAAAATATCTAGCTTAAATTATTATATATTTTTTCGGGAAATGTGTAAAATATTGAAAAATATGAAAGGAAGGAAAGGGGAATAAATATTTAAAAGTACGAACAAAACAAACTGGTAAAAAGATTTGTTATGGAACCCCAGCGTTCCAGTTAGTAATCTAACAGGAAAAATCACTGTTAGTTTATCACTGTAAGGGAAATAGCCAAATGTTGAATAAAAATAAGACGTTGACCCCGCGCTTTATATAATCCTATTTTTCATAAGGAGAACTACATACGATATCTAGCAACAAAGACTCTACAAGGCTAGAAGGAAACTTAAACCGTCGCATTAGAGAACAGTACGCGATCGTGAGGGCGTAGGAGGCAGAAACAAAGGCAAACTGTATGTGTCAAGGAGGCGATGCAACATGCATTCTGTTTCCATTGCATTTTGGTATAAAGGCCGATTTAGACGGTACAATTTCTCGTACGATCTCTCGTATGAAAGAATGTATACAATCTATAGTACGAGATTTTTCGTACGATAAATCATACAATATTGTATAGTGTTTTACACGGTACAATTTTGGATACGAGGGGATAATGATGAAACTGCTGGAGTTTATAGTTGTGACACCTCAGGCTTTTAGGGTAATTATGCCATAGATATTTGTGAAAGTATAGCCCATTTAAAAAATAGAAAATAATTAAAATATTGATAACAATTAATCTTGACGCAACAGAAATTCAGTTAATTGTAATGTCAAATTCTTCTACCAAGGGAATCTAACTTCAACTAGGTTTCAGTGGTAACGAAAATGTTGTAGTTTTACTTCTGTACTTCGATAAAGATATTTCAATGCGGACACACAAAAAACGTTTGCCGTCTTCAGTGATAAGTTCGGAGTCATATGTGTTTTGTTCTTACAATATTTCTGAGTTAACAAGATATGTGACATTACACAGCACTTCAAAAGTATATAAATCGCGATATATTAACTCCTATTTATACATATGGGGGCAATTAGTAACACTGCGGTTTAACTACTTCTATCACAGAGCACTGGAAACGCCTCAAAATGCTACGTTTTTCGTTCCTATAAGCATGAAATACTTGCAAAATACAAAAATGAGGAGTATATAGATTTTATGTGATTTATAGGCTCATTTCACACAAGGTATGAAATGTGTTGAATAGGGAGGGTCATTCAATAAAAGTTAATTCGTTCGATTAATTACCTAGCTCACGTATTGTCTTGCTCAGCTCTGGCTTGACGTCGACGCTCTACTTACATTGTGCCTACTTCTGTAATTACTGTTCAATGTATTTCATTATTTCGGATGCACAGAGCGTATATGTTTATCAAAATAATTGGGGAGGAATATGATTGCAAAGATACCGGTATCCTCTACATTATTTCTCTTCATACTTATCATGATTGCAGCAGGTTCGGTACTCTACGCACAAGAAAAATAATGAAAATCACCTTAACTGCATTGCGCAATATATAGGAAAAGCAGTAGCTATTAGATCACATCAGAACTTTGTCTTTATATTTTTAAACATATTTCTCACGGATTTAATACCTTTTATGGTTATAAGAATGCAAAACGTAGCATTTTGAGGTATTGCCAGTCCTTTATAGCAGAAGTAGCTGTACTGCAGTATCAATGACCGTTTTACACTTACCTTAAAAAACTTTTTTTTTATATCTTTATACCTGTAATAGTTTATTATGCCATTGTGTTTGTTAATTTCTGCATCAAGTAATAACATTAATATGTTCTCTTTCTCTAGTAATCCATAACCAAACAGCCGAATAGGAAAGCACGCTACCACTACGGGTGCTGTCATAGATTGTACGAAAAATCCGCTGAAAAATAGGACCGTTTCCATTTAGAGAACACATCGGAGATAGCATGAAAAATCGTACGATCTGCGCTTTACACGATCAAAGAATGTAACCGATGAGATTGCACACGAGGGATCGTACGAGAAATTGGATCGTCTAAAGTGGCCTTAAGTCGTCTTTTTAAGTTATCGAATGAACAGTTCGTTTTAATACAACGTTAGAGAAGACATATTCTCAGTAAAAGATAAGAATAAAGATGTCACAAAATTATTAGCAATGATGAATTTTCGAACTTTGGTCAAAACTGATTCATATTATTGAACTGTTTACCTAGAATTGGGTAACGGCAACCAAATTATTTTTTGCGTGGGAGGACCACATTGGCACTTCTGCAGGGTGCCACGTTACCATCAGTATAATTAAAATAGGAAAATGGTTAAAATAAAGATAATAATCGAAAAAGGCATTCCTCTTACGTTACCACTGATTTTACATGTCTAAGATGCACATTTGTACTTGGAATGAGACAGACTACTGTTGTACAGGCTTCCATAATAGATATTGAGGTGGGTGCATTTGAAAAAGAGTAATTGCTTACATTAGTAACTTCTTTATTGCTAACGTCGGAGGATCTTTTGGCCATTATATTTCAATACATTGGTTTAAATAAGCCGCCGCAGTGTTGAATAACAAAGGGAAGTTGAAATTTGATAATATAATCTACTGAATTACTGTGTGGTATGTTACAGTACTTATATTTCAGCAGGCAAATTTTTACCTCAATGCACTGCTGATCTGACTTTCCATACTGTTGTGACGTAAAATTAATATGCATAACCATTTTATTCTTTATAAAGAAATACAACTATATCGTCTGATTCTGTACCGAATCTGTGATTGACTGTTGCGGATGAACATGGGGAAAAGTCAGTAGCTTGTTTCACAAAACTATTAAAAATTGTGAAGAAAACTACCTAAATTGGTCCCTGTATTGTAATTCGAAATATAAAGTTTTTGTCATTACTATTACATATACAGACCAGGCTTCAAGATCAGCTTTGGGCAATGAAGATACCTGCGACTAGAAGCACGTTACCGAAGGTCTCGATTAAAAGAATAGGAAAGTTCAGTTGCTCACTACAGAGCAGATATGAAATAACAAATTGCCGGGGACAAGGCTACACAATGGAGCTAATATGGTCAAAGAGAAAGGCAATTAGACCAGAATTTTAGCTGAAATTTTAAAGTTTTCTTCGTCTCATGCTCTGCTGACAGTTCGAACTTTAGATGTGGCCTCAATTGTTTCTATAATGATGTACGATATATGACTAGTATATACGATATTTTCTGAATGTGCTCAAACGTGGAATATTTTAATGGAGCATGTACCAAATCTTACCTTAAAACTACTTTCGTCCACCCGATGGTAATGCAGCCTATCTTAAAACTACGTCCTTCTTGGTAAAAACTTTGGTAAACTTTATTTTATACGGGCCAGTCTAATAACTGTTGACTTTGGCCCGTAACGATTATCCATCACGTAAGAGTTAAGACACTCATATCCCAGCCGGGACTCGAACCCGGGTCCTTCGAGTCGTTGGCATAAGGGCTCATTTTCAAGTCCGCTTGCGTTACTTGCGATTTGGTTGAATAGCCTATTGAAACACGTGTTGCAACACGTAATAAACTTACACAACGTGTTTCAATTGGCTACTCACCCTAATCGCAAGCAAAGCAAACAACGCAAGCGGGCTTGAAAATGAGGCCTAACGCCTTAGACCGCACGGCAGATGGGTCGGCACGTCCTTTTTGATGTAGAAGTGAGTAAACATGTAACGCAATGTAAGATGCAAAGCATTTCTTTTTCAACGTTAAGTATTTACATCGCGTATAATAAAAATCTATTCTAACTTTCTAACCTAGGCTATTTCCGTGAAATATGTAAAATATTGGGCAAAAGCAGAGCATTTTTCGAAAGTACCAAGATAAAAGAACTGTTGTGAAAAAAAAAAGACCTGAGGCGTGTTTCATGAAAGTACTTGTCCATTTGCAGAGGATTATGTCAAGAACGCTAACTTCCCGCCACAATCTTCATGTATACTGTTGTTTTGTTGCCTAGTTTTGAGTGTCGAAAGTTTACTAACAATCGAATATTGTTTAGTAATATCATACTCATTGCACAAAATAATAGAAAAGTGACTGAATGAGATCTAGAGTTCGTGCAGGGAGGTTAGCGGTCTTAAAACAGTCCTCCGGAAATGCAGTCTGAAGAGTGAAAACTACTTTCGTGAAACAGGTCCCTTGGCGGGAATCGTGCTTTTTATTTTGAGTATGTAATGAGGAAATGGAGACAACGATAGGCGAGAGATAGGAGAAAACTACTTGAGACAATAAATGAGATTAAATTGGTTATGTACGTACAGGGGTGAGGAACCTACGTCCTCGAGAGAGTGACCTTGAATCCATGTCTCCTTGCATGGACACAAACTATATGCAGAGCATACCAGAGTCATTTTGAGAGGAGCAGTGTTCCCGGGCCTGCTGCAAACCGTTCGGCAGATCGCCAGAAATATGTTCTGAGCATAGATTAAAATTATCTTGTGTACCATAAGCCTAGTTGAATAATAACTCTTTGAAAATCTAAAGCATACTAATGAGTATTGGATATAGAGTGGCCAGTATTCATTAGTATGTACTAGATTTTAATTTATTGCAATGTTTCAAAATGAACAGTGTATACCCAGACTTTCGAATCAGCTACGCACATTTCATTGTCTCCCTCAAAAGTAAATATATAACAAAACGAACTTCATCAATCTCCCCTGGTAAAATTCTAGATCAGATTGATATCTTACAGGACCCCATTCTCATTTAAAAACTCGAGCAAGATTCAAGATGGCCGACTTAAAGATGGAGGCCATGACGAATTTATTCTCTAACTGATAATGCAGTTCCACCCAGTGTTCATTAATGTGTATTTGTTTTACTATTATTTAAAAACATTTTGCACATAAACATAGTTTTCAAACTTAGATAACACTATAAGTAGTTATTCCTCTGAATCAAACTTTTAGTTACTGTGCCCGTCATAATGGACGAAAGCAATTTTAATAATGCTTTCTGGAGGTTTACTGATGTACGTTACTCCTCTGCCAAGTTTAGTCGAAAAGGCGCTCTGAGCCATCGATAAATTTGTTCGTTCTATCGTGTCTCCCACTAACATGAAAATAATTTGGATTCATTGGAGGCCACCATGTGCCCGGCTACGCTACGCCAGTGAACCTCCGACAACTTCGTCATTAGCTTGATGTTTTGTCATGGCGTAGGCGCCATTTCAAGCACTTCTCACTAATGGTTTCACCTTTGTTCGATTTGTTCAACGACTCAAAAAGCAATAAAATGATACATGTTAGGAATAACTAGGATGGACATGAAGACGAATGGATTTGATGTCATATGAAGGTAGAAGATGGTGATCCAAGTCTGCGAATAAGATGAAGTGAAGATGAGCCGGTCACATAGCTAGAGGAACAGATGGAAGATGGACGACAAACGTTTTACATTGAATTCCTAGGTAAAGGAAATGGACTAGAAAACGACCAAGTGTTTTTCAGGAACAACATGGATGAGGACAGCAGCACACCAAATTCGTGGAAAAATGGTGAAGGCCTTCATGGATAGAAAAGATGGTTAAATATGATATTCATGGTTGTATCCATGTGATTATTGTACAGTATAATCAGTGTTATGTTTCTTCAATAGATGGCAGCACATAAAACTTTATGGCTACACTGTAAAAACTGCACCTCAGCATTGGGAGTACAAAATCCCAATTTTTGAGAGGCAACAGATTAATAGAAACAAAAACGATAATAAAATATGAATCTCTGGGTTCGCCACTGCCTCTCAAAATTTGGATGCAGAGGTGCAATTTTTACAGTGTAACATGAAGACTTTATACAGTTGTTGGAGATATATGCAAAATGTTCATTATTTTTAAAGGAGGCAAAACACCTCTCCAATATTTTCTACGTAAATGTATATTATGTTAGTGATCCCTTTCCTTGTTTCACTTTTGCCTTTTTGAAGTTATCTATATACGGAAAGAATGTGAAGAAAGAAACCTAACTTTAACAATTTTTACTGCAGGTAATATACGAGATACCATTCCATAAAAGTATATGCGAATGTCTCATGCTAAGCCGAAACATTGTGAAAGGTCTTGCCTTTTTTCGTTTTGGTGCTGTGTAGGTGTTTCTGTACCATAGTAGTACAACCAGGTGCATCGAGCGAACATTCTACGCTTTTTCAAACCACTGTTATTAATAAACTACTTAACATATTGCAATGATAATTGAGACTTTTCCATTATATGGCTAGCAGAAGCTACAAACCAAATTTCAGCTATATCAACATTTTGGGATACAATTTCCTCGTGCACTGGATGATTTGACATGAAATGACACTACGGGGACGGCGAGTAGTCAAAATCCGTGGAGTCCTAGGAGACTGCATAGGTGCTTTTGTCCCTCAACGTACCTCGACACAACCCGAGGAGTTCTTGAAGTTCTTGGAGTTTTGGGAGACTCCACAGGTACAAAAGTCTGTCTTGCATCTGTTTGTGTTGACACATCAAATATCTGAGTTCCAACTTCCGCAATTTGCACATATAGCAGAGGTCACCTTACACAACCTGCTGGTGTGACCGTAGTACTGACATTTAAAGCAACGGAGCGGACTGGATATGTAAGGACAACAGGGGTGGATTTCGGGCCTGGCCCGGCCAGGCTAAATGTTTCCAGAGGGCTGGCCAGGCCAGGCCAAATCCTGCTGTAGTCCGTTATACCTCCATTTTTCTTCTGTGAATAAATAATAATAAAAAAATATTTACAAAATCAGTCGGATTAAAATGTAGATACTGTATCAGCAGAATGTTTAAGTTAGGCTTACGTGGTTCCTCCTAGTGCATAAGCTCTCAGCAGCATTGTCAATTCAACTAGCTTTGTGCTTGCCCAGGGTTTCTTTCAGAGAAACCTTTCCGGAAAATAGATGTATATTACAGTTTTGAAGTCTCCAGGGTGTTGTAACAAGGTTCGATATACTATTATCATACTAATCGTTTAGGACGTTTCTGGAGTATATTTACGTGCTCTGGGAACAATACTCCCGGTGCTTCCCGAAAGAAACTCTGATAATTTTCCAGTTCTGCAATTGGGTCCGAACCGGGACCTTTCAGTTCGGTTTTACACCTACACCTACCACCCCCCCCCCAAAAAAAAAATGAACAAGCCCGAAAAGTGAATGGTTACGTTCAGCTAGCATCCAGCTTTGTGGCTGGACAGACGTTTTACGGACTTGTATCAGATCGGGCGAGACGGGCCGAGATGCAGCCCAATCAATACATTTAAAAAAATTGCACTGTAAGGTTTGTTAAATCTGATGTCAGACGTTAAATTTGCTCTATTTACCGAGCACACCGTACAACAGTTTTTGAAAAAGAAATCATTTCCATTAACACACGTACACAAGTGTTTGAAGGTTTGTCTGTTTACAAACGAATTTAGACAACCTTGGTAAACTTTATTCTCTACGCGCCATTCTAGTATCATAACTTTGATTTCGGCCTGTCACAATTAAATGAATTTGATAATTCCTTGTTATACAGCATTTTTTGTAATTAAAAATTTATTTTAATTAAGCCACTATTTAGTTTAAACTGATACTCTTCCCACTCACCGTACCCGCCATTGTTTGGACGGGATAGTAGCTTTTGCGAAATTGGCTAAACACTATGGCTAGTGTTGTTAGGTGTACAGATATATCACTCCCACGTTTATGATGTATAATTTAGTAGGCCTTTGTAAAGGTTGTTGCTGTTGGAGACCCGTATGGTGCATTTTCTCTTTTCTCCCTTCTTCAGTCACTCTTGTTTCCCAGTGTGATTGTAAAACACCTGGCCTTGAAAGAGATGATAGTCATCTTGCCAATCTATGACGCAGAACTGAATACCATAGGTTTCTTCTTCCTTCCTTCTTTCTTTCTTTTGACTTTTCTTTTTCAAACACACGCGGATCAATGAGTGGGCACCTTTGCCTGCTGGTCGAAATCTTGCCCAAAACAAACACTACCGTGACAAATGAAAAGAAATATATCGATATTCTCTTTCGTTGTACTTTATTGCACCAAGTGTATCTCCATTGCAGCCCTCCCTGTCTTTGGTAAAAGAACCAAGTTCATTGCCTCCATTTCAATACCTGACCCAAGGTCTCCGCTTTTCAGCTGATTTTTGGAAAATAAAATGAAGTGACACAAAACATGCCGTAGCTGGCAATAAAACATGCAGTTGTCAAATAAAGCTGGCCAATCTCACTTCCATTGCCTCGTCCCTGAAATAAAATGTGCAATATTCTCCATTTATTTTCTCCGCATTTGGTGGTGGTTTCGACACATTTGGTGTTAAAATTTCAACTTGGTTCGCCTGCTGTCGTGAGACTGAATATTTGCCTGTGTATATTTTAATTTGTGTTATAGTATTTGTGCGTGTGTGTACATATTGTGAGTGATAATTACCTAGCCTATGTGTAGGCCTATGATAATTTTTAAATGAGTTGGTTAATGAGGTTTTCCTCAGAACATTGACCTGGCACAGCATCAATTTTGATTCTCAAACATTTTAGGTAGGTCAGACAATTTATTTTATTGTTCTATTACCTTTCGTGCAACTCGCTGTATGTTACTCTTTTAGTGTTGTGAATGAGTGTAGTTTCTGTACGTTTGAGCAAAATTACGCCTTAGTACATTTTCTGTAATAGGTCTACAGGAGGATTGGATTTACATGATCCCCTCACTCGCATCCCTTCTGTATTTATCTCTATCTCAATTACTAACAGGATTTCAATTTCATGTATTTATTGCCTTCAGGTATCTCACAAGTAAGGCTCAGGCCGGGATAGGGCGGGGAGAGGATATTGGAAGATAGTCGGTCAGGGCCTAGTTTGTAGGTACCATACCGGCATTTACCTTGTGTAACAGGAAAAACTTAAGTTCGGATGAGCAGATGCTGCAATCGTTACCAGGATCTTCCGTTTGCTAAGCCAGCGCTCTACTAACTGAGCTACGACTGCTCGGCAATAAGATTTCAAATTTCTTGCATTTAATACGGAACGAAATATTAGAAAGGCAAATGTTCCATCGATTATTTTCTTTCTTCATTTCCTTTCATTCACTTCTTTTAACTGACACAATAATGATATCATTCGAGAATGTGCATCTTTGAAACCTGTCATCTTGCCTAAAAGAGCTATAAATTTCTAACGGCTGATTTTGTTCAAAGGCCTACTTAACTATTTCAAAGGCCTATTTCCATAAAGAAACTACGCACAAACGACAGCTCATTATTATAATTGATGTCATCAAATTTTACAGCTCTTCAAATATTATAAGTAACACTTGAGGACAATACCAGTGCGATTAAATATGAGGAGTGAGCTTTGCTATCCAGTCATAAATTGTAAATTTCTAATTGCTATGTTGTGTTGTGATTTTTGTTTAGATTCTTTTCTCCATTATGGCAAGATATTAAAAAAGTTAAATGTAAAGCCGTAGGTTAAAAAAATATCAAAACGATGAATGTCTGTGTGGAGTGAAGTGAAATAACGCGTATTCACTTTTGGCGCAAATAACAGAATTATAGGTTTGAAATTGACATTGCATCTTATATAATTTTTCGTAGGCCTAACTTTTTTTTGTTGTAAATTAGCATTTTATTTTGTAAATGTAATAATGTTATAATAATATATTTCTATTATTCGCAAAATATTTTCCTTCTATAAGGAGAGTTTGGAAAGTTTTAAAAAAAATTAAAGCAATATTTTATAAATCAATCGTATGTTCATAGTGAGGTTGTTGTTTAAGGTACGAAAATCTTTTGTGATTAAAATACGCTATTCGTCCAAAATTATTATAAAAATACAATATTTAATATTCTTAATAATTGCTACGTATTTTTAAAACCGTTTTAAACAATCTATTAAAATGATTTTGTTTTATTTATTATTATTTTTATTTTAAGGCCTTTAGACAACTTTGGCTAAGGTAGGATAAGATAAATTGGTGGAATGAAGAAAGTGGGAGGAACACCAGAGAATCCCCAGAAAACCCTTGTACACGGTGTTTGTCTACCACAAAACCCACATGGCATGAGCAGCGATCGAACCGACGACCTCTAGCACCCGAGATCGCTTTATCATTGAGCCACCGCTGCCCGCGAAAAACATTATTCTCTGTATTAATAAATGATTGTAGCATATTTTGCAAACATTCTTACCAGAAGGTTTACCTTCTGCTAATATACCTACTTGACAACATAAAACCATCTCCACCATAGCGCATTCAGCTCATGAAGCAATGATACCCATTCCCCATGCCGATCCCGACGGTCAAAGTTGCTGGTTCGATATTTTCTTGTTCGCCAATTCGGATCTTCGATGCTTCGGATTACTAACGTCCGGATTATCCACGCTCCGACCGAAACGCATAGGCAGCTGGTCATAATTATAAATTTAACCAGAAACGCAGTATACTAAAATAGTAAATATATGTCAACATAAATAAATGGACAAGATAATGTTAATATAGAATCGCAAGTTGAAAAATGCAGCGATAATTCGGTCACTGCAGCGACCGGGAATCGAACACGGGTGCATCAGTTGCATGCTACTTGTTCTGTCATTGCGCCATGGCTGCAGCGATTACTTCTCTGGACATGTGATAATCCTTTTACTTCAGCTAAACCATTTAATCAGTCAGAAGATTGCCCAATATACAAGAGAAAGATGCCTCAAAACCGTAAATAACAATTCATATTCAACAACTAACTGGCCAGTAGGAAATATCTTCTTTCAGTTACGATCTTTATACTAGTTCTAAATTAAAAAAAAAAAATCAACTACTAGACTTGAATAAAAGTGCAAATATAAATTTTGTAACATCTCATATTAATCGATATTAAGGCGAGCCAATGACACAAACTCCTAACGTAATAAATGAACTTTATTTGGTAGTGTGGTCGGTAAAGGACAAATTACTCGAGAATGAGGAAGCAATTCTCCCATTTCATGTAAGTTTTTAAATCCGTAATTTCTGTATCTTTTTTCACTAGTAGAATGCTCGAGAAAAGTGTATGGTGTGTGGGTAGGGTGGGGTGGGGATCAACTGCCCCCTCTCGCCGGCTATGTAACCCTTCCCCTTCCACGCAATATATTCCCCTTCCCCTTTACATAAATGATCTTCCATCACATATTGACCAAGGGACTATGGTCTTGTATGCTGATGATACCAACATCCTAATTAAAGGCAGTAATGCTTCAGAACTGCAAGATAACATAAATGCTGCTTCCAATAAACTTGAAAAATGGTTCTATCATAATAATTTAATCCTAAATGCCAATAAAACTAATTGTCTTTTTTTCTTTCCTTCGTATACTGCTGTCCCAGCTTATCCCAAATTAACCATAAGTAACACCACCACAGAATGTGTCTCAAGTACTAAGTTTTTAGGGCTATATATTGACAACAAACTAAGTTGGAAAACGCATATAACAAATTTATGTCGTACACTATCAACTAATATCTTCTTAATAAGATCTCTCTCAACTGTTCTAAATAAAAAGGCATTGATATCCTTATATTATGGTACATTTTATTCGAGAGCAAAATATGGTATTCTCTTTTGGGGATCCTCAAGTGGGCTATTGACAGTTTTTAGACTACAAAAAAAAGTTATTCGAATCATTACACACACACATTTACGTGCGAGCTGCAGACAAATTTTCAAGAAATTAAATTTGCTAACAGTTCCATGTTTGTACATATACGAGGTGTTAAAGCTGATAAAAAGTAACCTTGATGGCTACACTACACACTCTGATATACATAGACACGACACAAGAATGAAAAATGATCTTAGACAAATGTCCCACAGAACAAAAATTTTCGAAAGATCACCGCATTACTTCGGTATAGCCCTATACAATAAATTGCCACAAACTTTAAAAAATATTAAGGATATCAATATATTTTGTCGTGAAGTTAGGAAAATGTTGACAAACAAAACTTACTATACAGTTGATGAGTACTTGCAAGACTAAATATTATAAGGGTAAAGAAAATAGGTGATAATGAAAGTGAATTATGTCGAAAAACTGCTACAAAACAATTTTCTATGTATTTTATGTAATTTAAGAAAATATGTATTCTTATTATGGACATGTTCTATACCATATGTGCAAATGAGTACAATGTATTGGTCTAAGGAACGCAATAAATCAAATCAAATCAAATCAAATCAAAATCAAATTCATCCTCTAAGTAGTGGGCCAGGCCAAAAAATGAAACCGAAATCCACCCCTGGACGACAATACCATAAACTTGCCGTGGGAAGCTGTGCCATGACAAACGTCACACTTAGAGACTGAGTGGGTTGAAGTTCTAAAGTCTTTCTGTTCTTGATACGTCCAACATTGGCGAGTTCGTTTTTAATCTCCTCTTCAGAAACGTGGACCAGATATTAAGCCCTGGCTAAAATTCAACTGACGGTGTGGCTCAACATGAACTTGAACTGGACCTATGGATGTCATCTTCAGGAGATTAGTTCTGCTTATCAGTGTAAGTCTCCACTATTAAGGCGTCAATGCGGAACTTTTAATAGATTTAAGCTCGCCTGAAACGTAAGTAAGTTGGTTATGAATAATGAAAGGGGATGATCCCTTCAAACCACCTACACTGTATGTTCCAGTTGTATCATTCATTGTAAAAAATTGTGTAACATTCGTCACAATGCTTGTCCGTCCTCTGTTACTTGTTTTTTGACTGTCACTGCTTGATTAACTGTGAGCCTCTTCACATCTCCCCAGTGACTCACATCTTTATTCTGTCGTTTGCCTTTGCGTCTTTCCTTCGGCGAAGATGACTTATTAGACGGATGTTCTTTATTCATGATGATGTAGAAAGCCATAAGCGTCACCACTTCTCTATCGTAGTTCTAGTGAGCCAATGAAGCTGCCGGATCCTAACCTTATCAGCAAGCGGTGGAAACAGACGAAAAGTTATAAATGGCTAGGGATCTTGTGACACCTACTTCAAGACCAAGGAAGACCTCAAGAACGCATTTCCCACCATCAATGAGCTAGACCATCCAAATCTGCCGTTCTCAACCCTCTTTCCCAAGACCCTAGGAGCCTGCATCAAATCAAGTAACTACTAAAACCATGCCGAGAGGAGGAAATGGAATTAGTGAAGCTATCGGGGATGAAAATGAAGTAACCTCTCTGCTGGTTCTCCGTTCGAGCAGCGATGGTATTAGCTACTCCCTGTTGTAGGCAGTCCAAAGAGGCGGCAGGTGCAGTCTGCAGATCTGGGCAGTCCGAAGACATGTCATTACGATATGTGATGAGATCGCCACTCCCTCTACGCAAATCGCTCACCATGTATTCCCAGGAAATTGAAAAAATGGTTAGTTCATCAAAATTTCTACTGCATTCAGTTGAAGAGTACGTACCCTACAGGGAAATTAGTATATAGTTGATGGTGCACTTGTTAAACTTTATATGTGCTTCAAAACACGTATAGTTTGAAAAACTTACAGCAATCTATTTATGCATTTTATATAATGTTTTATTATGCATTTCATTATATGTTGTAAATGTTCTAGCCATTATGCTTATATAACGTTGTATTATGTATTTTATTCTGTGTGTTTTATTATGTAACTTTGACGTGTTTTATACCATACGTCAAAAGCTCAGCACAACGCAATCAATCAACCAACTCACTAGCAAACACAGTAATGTCCATCTGAAGCCAGAACTTTACCGTATATCGTTCAACTAATCTATCACATCACGTCTATTCATCAAAACACTTGTGTTCCAAAAATGTTTCTAAGGAGAGCTTCAACTGTCCCACATCAGCTTCTAGTCACCCCAAAGTAGACGACGACACGGTATTTGTCTGCATTCACTGCATATATCCTCCACCTCATCCATTAAGGACATATCTGGTGTAGTAAAAAGTAATCCATTATTTTGCCAATAGATGGCTTCAGTGATCTGTAGCTCGCGTTGTATAAGTCCGATCGGGTTCAACGAGATGGCGTTCAAACGATGAGATTGCGTACTACAAACACTATTCAGATAGTTGTGATGAGTTGACTCAGTGTTGTGTGAGCGCGCGTCAAAATGGACACTAGCAAAGAGAAAATACGCTATATTTTACAGTTTTTCTTCGATAAAGGCGAAAACGCAAGCCAGGCGGCTGCAAATGTGAATAGTGTTTATGGTTCTGATACTGTAACAGCCAATCAAGCGCAATTTTGGTTTCGTCGATTCCGTGCCGGTAATTTTGACGTCAAAGATGTACCACGCACTGGAAGGTCACGTGTCGAAAATGTCGATAAAATCATGGACATTGTCGCGTCCGACCGTCATGTAAGCACTGTTTCGATTGCCCAAGAGCTAAACATTGCACAAAAAACCGTGTGGAACCATTTGCATAAGGCTGGATACACAAAGAAGCTTGATGTATGGGTGCCACACGAGTTAACGCAAAAAAACCTAATGGACCGAATTTCCATCTGCGAATCGCTGCTGAATCACAACAAAAGCGACCCATTTCTGAAGCGGTTGGTGACTGGTAATGAAAAGTGGATCACTTACGACAACGTCACGCGAAAACGGTCGTGGTCGAAGCGCGGTGCGCCGGCGCAAACGGTGCCCAAGCCAGGATTGACGGCAAGGAAGGTTTTGCTGTGTGTTTGGTGGGATTGGCAGGGAATTATCTACTATGAGCTGCTCCCCTACGGCCAAACCCTTAACTCGGAACTATACTGTCAACAATTGGACCGTCTGAAGGCAGCAATCGCCCAGAAGCGCCCAGCTTTGGCCAATAGGAGAGGCATTGTGTTCCACCAGGTCAACGCCAGGCCACACACATCGATAGTGACTCGCCAGAAGCTCCGGAAGCTTGGTTGGGAGGTTCTTATGCATCCACCTTATAGTCCGGACCTGGCACCGAGTGATTACCATCTGTTCCTGTCCATGGCGAACACGTTTGCTGGTGCAAAATTCGCGTCAAGAGAGGCTTGTGAACATCGACTGTCTCAATTTTTTGCCAATAGGGACAAGGGCTTCTATGAGAGAGGCATCATGATATTACCTTCCAAATGGCAACACGTTATAGAACAAAACGGCGCATATGTGACCTAAATCGGATCATTCTAACTATGGTAAGTCAAGCCTTCAATGTCATGCAAAAATAATGGATTACTTTTTACTGCACCAGATATTAGATAACATATCCTTAATCATTGTTCTGTTTGTTTTCACCTTCCAATAACGACTTCAATAGTAATCTTCTACGTAAATTTTTCATTTTCTCTCTCCTTCTTTCCATATATATACATGTATCCATAATAGTTGTGTGTGTTCGACCGCTGGAAGGAACAAACTGCGCAAACGCCACAAGTAAATGGAGAGCCAGAATACGAATCAACCAAAAATAAAAAACTGATCCCCGTAAATGATGTAATATTAAATTTAAAAATAAACGATAATCCCAATCCTCAAACTGCCCCATATAATAAAGTAGCCAACCTTCACATTAACTCATCTCTAAAAGCGGTGTTCGATTTGTAGCAGGGGATGATTGGGATTCTCCCTCTCTCTGTAAAAATCTTCCCTGGCTCTGTGCTTTCAAATATACTCTTAACCTGGGATATGAACGGACGTAAAATACGGCATTCTACGTGTCGGAGAAATTCTACCTCCTCTTTGAAAAGTACACAATTTGAACACTGCCTAAAACAAAGGGTGTACCTCTTTGAATTGGAAAGGGGTAAAAAAGAGAAAAAGAAAGAAAAAAGGGTATTCCCTTACCCCACCAAAACTATAATGAAAGCCAAATAATCCTATAAGACCACATGCCAAAGGAGAAGGTGAACTGTTTAACGGGGTCTTCTACTTCTCTCAGCGCTAGAAAATTTACTGTTGGAGCTTATGGACAGAAAATGGATACCGAATATCTTCATTTTCTAGGAACTGGATATCTTTAATAGAAAAGAAAAGTTTTGGAGCATTCTTCAGAAGTTTATGAACGGGTTGAAATACTTAGAACGTACATTTGTTTCCTAGTTTTTCAGAAATAAATTATTAAAAAATAAATAAAATTATTTTGTTTTCTCTAAATTACAATATGACTAACTTTGCAACCAATTACGCTAGAAAGACCAACTTTTTTTTGTTTTGTTCCTTGTGAAGTAACGATTCTAATAATTTTAATTGCAAACATATCCGATACATCAATAAAAAAATAGTATTTTTATATAGCTATTCTAGTCCACCTCTAAAAGGTTTGATGAGGGTAAGCCACGCCTCACTCTAGGCCTGGCAGTGGAAGGGGTGGGAAGTTGGAGAAGCGAATGCCTGAATATGTGCATACCGCTTGAATGAAACACGTTTTCGACCGGTTTCTGTGATTCCTGCGAAAAATGGCTAATTCTGTAGAGTTTGTGTTCTTCCTGAATGGTTCCATGCTAAGAGGGTGGAGGTGGTGAGTGGAGGAGGATTGCCCCCCCACCCCCGAGCTTTTGCTTCCCCATGGAAGTTATTATTCTAGCATAATGCAATATATTATTTCTACTTTCCTGACCGTGTATTGTCTTCACTCATTCTATACCTCTTCTGTATTTCTTGCACTATTTATCACATAAAGCAGATTTGTGTAGTACTGTAACAAAAGCATTACTTACAGCTGTAAAATATAATTTCTAATCTTACAGCAAACTTGCGTTTGCTGCATATATCATAGTTCAGTAGTAGCTATTTATCCCAGAGCAATTATTAACAAGTATAATATTTACATTGCACTGTGAATACTAACGAGCAATCTTCCCAAACAGCTAATTCAATCATCATTCGGAAAAACGTTATAGTCTACTCCAGGGGTCTCCAACGTTTTTTGGCAGCTGGCCAAATTGACTAATCAGGAAGAGAGCGAGGGCCGCATTATAAAGGATCAACTCAATAGTAATATATAAATTTTCATTTAGTAATTATATTGCAAATTGTATTAGTAACAACAAATACAATACAAAATCGTGTGTACCCCAAGTAGCAAATTCTTGTTGGACCATTGAAAATCTGATTGTACGTTTTAACTTTTTTCAGTACTGTTCTATTTGGTCGTTGGCCGCTAGCCTTATCGTTAGAGATAACGTTGGCCCTAAAAGCGAAGTTCAACGTAGAGCAAACTATATGGTAATTCCAATGTACATGTGGCCCAATGTTAACCCAACTTATTTTTCAGTTGTATGCACTCAAAATAGTACCAAGTTACATTCTGAGGAAATTTACCATTTTAGTAAACCGAATTATGCATATTTTTACAGTAGTTTTAGAAAAAAACTGGACCTTGATTACATTATGCCTTTATTCAATGACATGTTTTACTCTCTCGTCTTCATTTATAATCGAAAAATTTTCCACGTATCTGTGGATGGACTCGAACCTGCAACGTTGTGATTTATTATCCGTTGCTTTAGCTACTACACTACGGAGCAACACTTTAATCCTAATAATACGTCAATTATGCACTTCATCAATTCACACAGGACGACCTAAGACCCAACGCTAGATAATTTTATTCTCTGTACTTGCGCGCTGAATGAGTTAAAATAGAAGAGTTAATTTTCTATTATCACTTCTACACAAACTAATACATAGTAAAATTCACTCAGAAAAATTGTTACCCGAAATAAGGTTGCAGGTCCCGCAAAGAGTTACTCGACTTCGTAATGCAGTCTTTCCCCTCTCGCCCCAAAGGACCTAAATATTAATTACATTTTTCCAACGCCTGTTTAATTTCTCTCCTAATAACCATGGCAAAGTTATGATAGATGATTTTTTTGGACTTCGAAGATATAATTTAGAATGTTTGTCTATCTCCCTATCAGCTGGCTATCAGAAGTAATTTAGATCAACCATTTTCTCTGCACAATTTTCTTACAGGAAATGAGTAGTTAAAACACTTCCCCGGAAGAGAAACAAACAAAAAATCATTAGCTAGAGTGAAAGATTTTACTCACTTAAAAATAGTATTTTCCATCCACTGAAATCAAAGGTAGATTGTAACCTAACAATTCCTAGCCTACTAACGTAAAATATTAAGTAATGGTTTTATTATAAACAAAACGAAAGCGCCCTCGTATAAATTCGAATTATAACGTATTAAAAAAAAAGTGATAGGAACAAATGGAGATTACTAAGCGAATGCCGTGGCCTGCCAGTTTTAGTCAGTCATAGATTTTCCCACCAGTGTCCATTACTAATCCAACGGTGTATGGCTTATCTCTGTAGAACTTGTGGCTACTGAGATCTAGTAGGGTCACAAATGAAGAATACTTAGCGATTCAAAAGGACCTGCTAGTTTTAGAGTCACATCCATAGTTTTCCTTACCATTGTAGACCATGACGAATTCAGCTGTGTATAAATCATCTCTGTCGGAGTTGTAGTTACCAAGATCTAGGAGGGGCACAAATGAAGAATACAAAGCGACTGGAAAGGACCTGCCAGTTTTAGGGTCAAAGTTATATGTTATTCCAGGGTTTCAAGCCGTGTGACCTGCATAGTTCTTCTGTTTACATGCCTCCTCTATTGACAGTTTTTCCAAGAATAAAAAGGCAGAACTTCTCTATAAATACATCTGCTGCGGCTACAACCGCTATTAGGCACATGAACACAGACAGTGATGTTCGTTAGTGAGAATAAAAGTAACGTTAGGACATTTTTTATACAAATCATATAGAGAGAGTTTTCAATTAACTTTAAACTAAGCTCAGGCCTCAGATTGTACATCATTTCTTGCACTGGCCCTGGCATACAGTTCTTGCCCTGGCCCAGGCCCAGGCCCAACAAGAACACGAGAAGTTCTGGCAATTTATGGCCCGAGCCCGTGCAGACCTCTAATATACAAGTCTAGCGTTCTTATTAAATTGATTAATGATCAAAACATGATTCATCAAAACCATTATTATTTACATTTTTAAAACATTGAAAAGTGACAAGAGACAAGAAAAAATAATGAGTAAATACTTCATTTTCTCTTGTGTTCAAGAATTTATTTATGGACTTTAGGCATCTAAGGTTCAGGCCGGGATAGGGGAAGCACAGAGGTGTGCAAAGTAGGGATGTCAACGACTTGCTCGACTCGTAGCTGCTCGAGTCGGTACTCAGAACTGCTCGAGTCGAGTCGAGTCGGAGCCCACTGTATGCTCGAGTCGAGCCGAGTCAGCGCTCAGAGAGACTTACACTGTGACTCGGTTACAGTGAGTCGAGCTCGAGCGACGACTCGACTCGAGCGTTAAGACTCGCCGCTCGAGCCGAGTGGATTGACATAACAGTCAGAAAAGGAGTCAGTGGACGATGTCATAGTAATGCAAAGTTATCTTACCTCATAATTTATACACAGCTATCTCGTTCTTCTACTTGTTCAGTTATTAGAGAAAACTTTGAACAACAAATTATGTTGCCAAGAAGATCAATAAACTAACTTCACATCGACTATCATGCTTTCTACTATCATTGTTTCTAAAGTTAGTAGGAAAGAAAAAACAAATAGTGAAATTAAATCAACATAAAAAAGTAATAAAAAACTTTTAAAGACATTCTTTTCTTAATCAATTTGTACTAAAAGGAAAAAAAATAATAATTTTGTTTATGCGTGCCTAAAAAGAAAAGCATGAGCGCGCTCTCATATACTGTCGCTTCATACATTCTTGAAATGACGCGCCCCATTAGTTTCTTTTTAGTCATGCATAAACATGTTTTTTCCTTTTTAGTACAAATTGATTAAGAAAAGAATGTCTTTAAAAAGATTTTTTTTAGTTATTTCAATGTCGTCTCGCTCGATTCGATTCGAGTCGGTGCTCAGTACCTACTCGAGTCAAGTCGAGTCAGTGGTCACAACTGCTCGAGTCGAGTCGAGTCGGAGCCCACTGTATGCTCGAGTCGAGCCGAGTCAGCGCTCAGAGAGACTTACACTGCGACTAGGTTACAGTGAGTCGAGCTCGAGTGACGACTCAACTCGAGCGTTAGACTCGCCGCTCGAGCCGAGCGGATTGACATCCCTACTGCAAAGGCAGAGACCCTAGCCTTACAGAAGGTATCATCCCGGCATTGGCCTGTTGAGACTAAGGAAAACCTGAGTCAGGATGGCCGGCCGGAGCAGGGTTCGTACGCAAGACATATCCAATGCCGCTTGGTTGGCAGACACGCTACCCCTAAATTGTTCTTGTGTTGTGGCAGTTATGTTTGTTAATGTTAGGATAAGGAATCCAATTATTTTTCATTATTTTTTCTTACTTCTTTATTAAATTCAAAATGTTTTACCGAATTTTTGAAGAAATCATAAATTCATTTTGATCTGGCCCGGACCAAGACTCAAAAGCTTTTGTTCCTCTAAAAGTGATTCAAAATGTCGCGCTTATTGCGAAGGGAGCAAAATCAACTCCAGTTTGTATTTAAAATTTTGAAGTTGCCTCCCGTAGATGTATTCCCGGGGCGCCACTGCTTTCAGCAACATCATCATGTGATTCTGCACATGCACTTTGATATGTACATTTTTTTTATTGCAAAGCTCTACCATATGTGCAATAGCAGCCGAATTAAAGCCCTGGTACGAAGGTTGAGAACTACCCCGTATACAGGATGTGTTTAAGGCTAATGTAACATTGTCCACATAAGATAGACTTAAAAGTCAGCTGAGTTATACAGACTTTTACAATAGCCTAGTCTTAAAAATAGGTCAGTAATAATTGATTTTTTTTTCGGAGGACGCATTACTTTCTGATTTTTTTTTAAAACGCATAAAGGGTTGTTATACAGTATATGGGAGCTACTAAGTATAGCTAATAGGACCATTTGTCCCTCCCTGGCTTTGTACTCTTATTCTTAAAAAGAGTAATTACCTTTTTGCAACGCCTTTTTAATTTCTCTCATAATAATCATAGCAAAGTAAGGTAGATGATTTTTTTTGGAATTCGAAGATATAATTTAGAATGTTTGTCTATCTGCCTATCAGCTGGCTATCAGAAGTAATTTAAATCAATCTGCATAATTGTCTTGCAGGGAAGGAGTAGTGAAAGATTTTACTCAATTAAAAATAGTTGTATTTTCCATCCACTGAAGTCAAAGGTACATTGTAATCTAACAATTCCTAGCCCAATAATCTAAAAAAAAAAACTAAGTAATAGTTTTATTATAAATAAAACCAAAGCGCCACCGTATAAATTCGACTTATAACATATATCCCCCAGAAAACTTCAAAGTCATAGGAACAAATGGAGTTTACTAAGCCAATGCCGGGACCTGCCAGTTAGTCAAATTCATAGATTTTCCCACCGGTGTCCATGACTAATCCAACGGTGTATGGCTTATCTCTGTCGAACTTGTGGCTACTGAGATCTAGTAGGGTCACAAATGGAGAATACGCGTACTAAGCGATTCGAAAGGACTTGCCAGTTCTAGTCACATTCATAGTTTTCCTCACCATTGCAGACCATGACGAATTCAACGGTGTAAAAATCATCTCTGTCAGACTTGTAGTTACTAAAATCTAGGAGGGACACAAATGGAGAATACAAAGCGATTTCAAGAACCTGCCAGTTTTAGTCAAAGTTATAGGTTATTCCAGGGTTTCAGGCCTTGTGACATGCAATAGTACTTCTGTTTACATGTCTCCTCTACTCACAGTTTTTCCAAGAATAAAAAGGCAGAACTTCTCTATAGATATATGTTACGGCTGCAGCCTATATTAGGCACATGAATATTGATAAACACAGACAGCAAAATGTTTGTTAGTGAGAGTAAAAGTAACGTTAGGATATATTTTTTATA
>JAGDQP010005985.1:38909-74950 GCA_022664845.1 Lepisma saccharinum
TTAGGATATATTTTTTATATATAAATCAGATAAAGAGAGTAACATGTAACTCAGTTGCATGTAACTTTAAACTAAATTAGAGGATTTTTTTTTTTTTTTTTTTTGTAGGAAACCACACAATAGATTTTGCAACTCTTCCAAATATCGCCCCATTGCAAATATGTTGTTGCTATACTGTTACAAAATTCTCATATCTCACCTTGACTACATAAAATTTTTCAGGTATGTGCTGTTTTCTAAAACAGCATGTTTACATTCGCGTCGGCACCTGTTCTAGAAGCTGAATAAAGAGGGGATTTGTGTAGTCCCCTCCCTTCTTTTTTCACTCGGACTAAAAGCGAAGACAGGAGCGGGGCGCGGCTGGCTTACCCTCATCAAACCTTTGACAGATGAGCTATGTAAAAATACTATTTTTTTTATTGGTGTATCAGATATGATTGCAATTAAAATTGTTAGATTCGTTTCTTCACAAGGAATAAAACAAAACAAAGTTGATCTTTCTAGTGTAAGTGGTTGCAAAGTTAGACATATTGTAATTTAGAGAAAACAAAATAATTTTATTTATTTTTTAATAATTTATTTCTGTAAAACTAGGAAAGAAATGTACGTTCTAAGTGTTTCAACCCGTGCATAAGCTTCTGAAGAATGCTCCAAAACTTCTCTTTTCTATTAAAGATATCCAGTTCCTTAGAAAATGAAGATATTTGGTATCCATTTTCTGTCCATAAGCAACAACAGTAAACTTTCTAGCACTGAGAGAAGTAGAAGACCGTCTTAAAGGCCGAATCTAAATCCTTAGTAGGGCTTCTCACTATAGTATCGAAAATTCATACCCACCTACCACCACCAACGGCACTTGAGGTTTCCAATCAGGAATGAATTTCCTGATTTATTCGGGTAGTCTACCCAGAGACTTCCTGGTTGATTACGGTTGTCAAGTTACTTCTGATGTTAATAAAATACCGTCGTTCAAATCATAGTCTTATTTTCTAGTGAAGGGTGTAAAGACAAAAGGAATTTGGATGAGTACACAAGACTTGTTCTAGTAATCCAAATAAGTAAGAAAGACAAGGAAACAATAATTTTATCATGGACGATGACACTAAACGTTTAATCACTATGACAAACTAGAACATATGTTTGGCGCACATAAAAGGTTCAACTTGATGAATCACTCTCGTCCAGAACTCTTTTTAAATACAGAAACACAATCTGGCCTTATTGTTTAGAGATTTTGAGAAAATATGTTAAGGTAAATAAACAAAACTCATTTCCAATTAAATAATATATTTTACAAGCAACGAACTTAGAAGAAATTATTCATTCCTCATATACACAACTCGGTATCTTTTACCGTTCGTCATTGTAACAAAAAAAAGGACTATTTATACCAAAAGTAACATAACAGAAATGATTCTTCCCTTCAGAAAAAAAGTGTTACTTTTATGTTCTATGAGCACTAAAACATTGTCACAACATAAACAAGAAGGGTCAACTAGAAAAGTTAAATGCAACTTACATTCTTATATTTTCACGAAAAACTGAATCATTGAAGTAAATCACTAATTATACAAATTATACATACGCAGTCAATATTTCAATATTATGCATCTTACACAATTATAACTTTGTGCTTCTGAAGCTGACACCCGTTTTTTATGGCGTATAAAATCAGCAGCGACGTTAGAACGACGCCTCTCCGAGTGAAAAGTCATCGAACAATGAAAGGAAATGTAACCGACAATCATATAGGCGCTGCACAACTCAGTACAGGCAAGAGTGTTTCGAAAAGACGTGGAATCACAGAAAATAAGACTTATCAAAAGTCGATACAGTTTGCTTACACTGTACAAGAAATGTAAAATTTAAACCTTTAGATGAGCAAATACACTGCTGTACAATCAATCATAAGCCCGAATTAAATATGTTATTATTTATATAATTATATATATATCAGTATTATTACTGTATTTTACATGTTGACATAAGATTCTATTCATACAGACTAGTCAAAGTATATGATTACTCATTCGTCAGTCCTGGTGACAAATGCAATTCCTCTAACGATGTCTTCGCTATTGCACAAGCTATATTAATATGACCATCACGTCATTCGTTTATGCATTTTACTTTCACACATAATGTGAACCAAACACGACTCTGCCATGTATCAACGTACCTTTACATACGCTTTTAAAATATTACAGAAAAGTCACTGCCACTCAATGCAAGACACACACACACCAACACCATATTACTGTATTTCCAGTTTCCCAGTTATTATGCTAGTACATAAATAATTAACAAGAACATTAAAAGGTGTGGGCATTTCGACAAACACCACATCCAAGGGCGAATTCCTCTCCTGTTGGTGGATGTTTCACATGAAGAGGACATTCTTCGCCTTCCAGTTGTTTCGCCTTAGGACCTAGAATTGAAAAGACAAATACTGTTTTGTTAGATAGGAGAAAGATAAATGCACTACTAAGCACAATTACTGCATGCAAATGTAGCACTTTCGTATAATAGTTCTCATATAACTAATCTCTCATACATCACGCATTAAACCAGTTAATCATTTGACGATGAAGGCCTTTCTGAAAATGCTAAGTCGTGCAAATGCTTACATTTGACCCATCTGTCCTTAAAGTCACTGTAAAGTAACGATCTCTAAAACTAGATGGCAGCACAGCATCTGTATGTCTCTAATGTACTTTTGTCGTTGTACAAAATGTCAATGCTGCTCCTACAAATTCAAGTCTAGAAAGTACAAAGTTGCAGAGAAGAAAGTTTATAATCATTTCACGAGTTCAATGTGTTCCGATCTTTTATTTTCTACTAGCTAAAGTACCCACCCGTTGGTGCGGAGTAAGTGAAATACGTTGGCAACACTAATAATCGTACTACTACTACTACTACTACTACTGCTAATAATAATAATACTTTTACAACATTAAATTTATAATAACATTACATTTAATCTGCTTTAAAACATTTAAGCTACATATTTTTATTTTACAACAATCGAAATTTTGAATTTAAAAATCTAAACTATTTATTTGTTGCAATGTTATAAACAATGAAATTACTGTTTTGATCTTCCGACTCCCACCACCTAGGGGTGTCTTATCCCCACAGTATTTTTTCCAGATTGTACGAGATGTGTGTATCAAGTTTGATTGAAATTGTTCCCGCGTTTATCTAGAACAAACATACATCCATTTTTATGTATATAGATTTCGTTCATGGATGGTTGAAAAAGCCTCGCTGTTATAGGTTAGGGTATTCACAACAACACTGGTGTATAGGGAGAACTCTTAAGTTGGGGTGGGGGGAGAGGAAAAATTATAGAGGGACATTCAAATAGTGTGATTTTTCAATTATAATACTTTGAAATGAACTATATGTTTTAATTATCGCCCGAAGTATGTTGCTAGAACTTTTCTATGGTTTCTGTAGATGACAAAAACACACTATATCAAACTATAGTATCCTTATATGGTTTATATTCATAGTATGTACGTACATGTTACAAAAAATAACGTTTATCTATTCCATAAGAAAATAATAATGGTTTTAAACAATACACATTAAGAACCTTGTACAACCGTTCATTCTACAACAACCTAATGGACCTTGATTTCTCACTACATCCAAGATCGAATATTTCATTTTGAATTTAATTGAAGGCCTTTAGGCAACTTTGGCTCAGGCATGATGATAGGAAAATCGGTGGAATGAAGAAAGTGAGATGAAACAGGAGAACCCCTATAAAACTCACGCACACGGTGTTTGTTCAACACAAAGTCCATATGCATAAGTTAGGATCGAACCGAGAACCCCAAGCACTAGAAGTGAGCGCTCTACCACTGAGTCACCGCGGCTCTCGATTATTTCATTGTCTGTGGCCTGAACTATTCGCTGTCACATAAATATGTTCGCTTTTCCAATAGTATTTAAATGAACACTTCTTTTTCTATTCTTCCCCTACAACTTTCGTTCATCGTTTCTAAAATTTGATTTTCAATTAGTTATTTCAGGCATAGCCAATGGAGTTCCAAGTAGACAACAATAAACATTTTCGACACCTGCTTCTCTTCGCTTTCAATCAAGGATCCAAAAGTCGTCTAAGCTACTCGAGACGTTTGTGCATGTACGGAGAAGGCGCTATCACTGAAAAAAACTCCACAGAAACTATTCTCACGATGAATTGGACACTCTGAAAGTAGATCAGGAACAAGCGTACCACTGAAAGTGTAAGAACATTATAAAACGGAAGCTCAATAAAGTTGTTCTGCCGCCAACGAAGAATGTCGATGATCCATTGGATGCTTTCCTTTCACTCATGACTGGCGCTGTATTCAAGCCTATAGTAAAGTACACAAATGAGGATGCAGAATGTAAAATTCAGAAATCGCAACCTGAAACAAGCGAAGAAGCCGACTCATGAAACTCTTAGAATTGCTGCATAAAATTCCTATTCATGGAAAATATTCTTTCCACCAATAAATGCCATCAAAACCAGATAAATATGGGATGAACATTTGATGGATTGAGGATTTCACTCGTTACAAGTTTATGTATGTATACCATATGTTCCAATGTGATAAGAATGTATTCCTAGACACCATGAGAAACATTTTAAATCCAACACATTTATGGAAAGATTAGTCTACAGCTGGATATTACCGAGCCGCCGTAGCTCAGTGGTAGAGCGTTGGCGTAGCATTCGGGAGGTCATGGGTTCGATCCCAGCGGCCGACCATCCTGACTAAGGTTTTTCCTCGGCCATACCAGGCAAATGCCAGGATGGCACCTTTAACATAGGCCCTGGCCGACACGTTCCCGAATCCTTTCCTCTCCCCTATCCCGGCCTGAGCCTTAGATGCCTAAATGCCATTAATAAAACAATTCAACAAAAAATAAGTTGAATATTCTTTGGAAAAATACATTTGAGCACATTGGAAAAATTCTTTGGAAAAAAACTCACCTTGTCACTTTGTGTTACAAACTTAGGTTTTTATTTTAATGGTTAAAGATTAATAGAAGAGTAGTTTCAACAAAAACTGAATTGGGCAAGGGATGCACCCTGTACATAGCTGTTTACTTTATGATGACCTTACCTGCAGGACAACGAGGCAATTCATGTCGAGGAATGTTGGTTACTCTCTGGAAGTCGTCATGGCAAGCATTACAAAAATGCGTCGTTCCAAAACAGAAAAACACAGCCACAGAACAGCAGTAGCGGCACTTGTACTCAAGGAAGTCCGTTCCGTGTTTAGGACACATTTGTGCACGGGAGACATCACTGCAGGCACCACACACGAGCTCAGTGGGGTCATAATCATCGCCACCCCCAGCTTCGGCATCACAACGAGCTTCACCTCCGTAATAGGCCTGTACAGAAACAAATAAATGACAATCATTAACACGAATTTACAAAATGTGAAACAGCGCCATTACAGAGATGAACCAATCATGACAATGATAATAATGACGATTAATGTTATTTAATGAATATCACAATTATTACGGTAATGTTGGTGGAAGTTGAAAATCTAATAAAACATAAAATGTACAGTCATATGCTATATTGTGTTACTAGACAACCGAATATTGTCTACATCACACAACTTTATTACCGGGTAATGAATTCTATACTTACTGTTACGTATTTCTATTGTCTTCTAACTTTATTTATTTTACAATGTTGTGTTGGAAGTCCAATTAATTGCAGAAGAGTATATTTCTACTCTTTTATAAATGAAATAAATTATTTTTTATCATTCGATTTGATCTGATACATTGAGATTAAAGAAAATGTTCTTTTCTATTATCAAATTATCTAATGTTATTTTATTATGTACCAGTACTTACCACTCACATGTATTTAATCAACATTTATAAAATGTTGTGACCAAGGAAGTCGGAACTAGGTCAATATCACGAAGACAAGAATTGATCTCTACCATCGTTATTATTTCAACTGGAAGGAGTGTCTTCTGCTGCATCCTCAGTACCCAGTTGTAGCAGAGTCCATAGTTTTCGCTTATGCCAGAGGGGAACGAGGGTAATTTTTACAGGTACACTGATCAACTCCCCGTTTCTCACAAGAACCCAAGAAAGATACTCTGAGACAGTAACAACTGTAATAAGCCTCAGATAATATGCACTCAGAAAGAGATGAACTTACGCTCATACATTAAGCAGAAATAAATACGCAAACCTACCACCAACATAAATTTGAAACGGAAGACCAACAGGCCACAATGTTTCCTATTTCATTTTTTTTATAAACACTTTAATGCGTCAATGGGACACAGCCATTAAAACAATGTACTGGATTAGAATTTAAGAAAGAAGTAAGTATAATAGAATAATAGAAACAATGTACAATACCGGAATTTCATTCATCAATGACACATCATTTCGAGATTTCTAGTTCTAAAGCACAATACTAAAATTATTTAATAGCCACAACTGGCAATATGACAGAGTTAGATAGGTGTTACATCAACATTTACGAAAGTAAAACTGGCTATTCGCAAGAGAACAACGTTTCTGACTTTTACTACGTTTGTAGGAATACAGTATTTGTATAATCGCAGTATTCAACTTTTAAAATACAGGATAATTAAGATAGATAAAAATCAAGACTGCAAGTTTTTAATTCACAGTTCCCACATTACGAAGCAGGTACGATATTACTGAAATACCATGTTGTTTATTTACTGCAGTTATTAGAAAAGACATCTCATAACTTGTATTAAAATTCAATAACTATACCCCCCCCCCCAACTCTAAACAATGATATATACTTTTATATCTAAGTATGAGGGGGAATCTGCGGCCCGAAATGAAGCAGAGAATTTTCTAATAACTTTAGGACAGTCGAATCCTTAAATTTTATCATTACCCTATGCACCACCCCACTTTTCAAGACCATGCTGATATTAGCTTCCTACAAATTAGAAGAAACTACACATGCTCAAAATTCTACCGAACATCGTATCTCAGAGGAGGCGGGAATATCCGGATTCAAATCGCTGACTGGCTATTCTCACTGAGTTAACATTTCTTTTCTGATTGCCCTCAGTCACTGCCTAGTTCCGGTATGGTAGCTTGAAATAAGGCCAAGGCAGACGTTCTTCATTTCTTCTTCTAGGGTACAGCACGGTACACGACACAAGATACTGTAAAGAACATATGCAAAAACAAATGTCTCTTAACAACTCATCCTTAATTTTGTTTGAACATCTGTTTTCCTTAAAGGTGGACATTTTTTCCTTTCTCCACCCGGATAAACTGATTCTTTCACTCGATACGACATTATAAGTTAAAAATCTTTTCAGCAGAAGATGTATCGTATCTCCATCTCAATACTAACCTTCTTACATTTGTAGCAAACATAATAGGCATAACGGTCCATAGCAAAACTTGCTGGATCATTATAAAATCTTGCTCCAGGGCTCACAATGGCTTCTGCTTTATGGAGACCCTCATATTCTAGTCTCATCAGGGCTTTTCGTCGTACATCCTCATATAAAGCTTTAATAGGAGCTAGATATTCAGCCAATACTGCATGCTTCAGCTCAGCCTGGAAAAAATAATGAATCGTTATGAAAATTGATTGCTAATTTGTGTGTAATTCCTAGTTTTAAAGAAAAACAATTGATGACATACTGCATGTAAAACACATCTATGAAATGTTTAAAGTTTTTGCAGGCTGAGGGATTGGGAACACACTAGCTGTTCCTAATGATTGTAAATCTAGTCACCAGACAAGTATCTCAAAACATTTAAGAAAATTCCATTATAGTGTTGTTGCTAAGGTGATGTTTGTAGCTGCATTAAATATTAGATTAAAAGCTTTGAAAATTATATCTAGACCATCGTAAAATCAAAGAATAAATAGCTTAGCTTCATAGAACGTAACCTCAAATATATACATTTCTTTCTCAATCCAAAAGCTCATTTCTAATATAAACTAACTGACAAGTGAAAAGAATTTATTTACAAATAAATCACTGTCAGCAAGTATTCTAACTCTTTACAAATTTACAAACAATAACACAATTATAATCAGTTATCTACATGAATCTAAAAATAAATACTGTAAAAAAAGAGAGAGAGAGAGAGACACGTGAACGTACAACCTTCAATTCTAGGTATCAGAACTCACTTATAACAAAATAGAGTAACTTCGGGCAAGCTGAACCAACGTGCTATTTGCACAAGATAACAAACATCAATATATAAGTTCAAAACTCCTCCAGACATGAAGACAGGAGATCAAAGAAGAATTGAATTGGGGGAAGAGATATCTAATCATCTCACTCGCTAACAAGAACAAGAATAGTGCAAAGAAACTAAGTCTCCGATATTACCTTACAGATCGGACATTGGGAGAATCCGAAAGTAATCCTTGGTCCAGCCCACTTTTTGGTTAAAACATTGCGACAACAATGCAGATGAAATACATGTCCACAATCCAACTGAAAAAGACAGCATTGTATTAATAAACTGATAAAATTGAATTAACTTCCTGCCTCCAATATTTCGAAACTTTTCCGAAAGTAGCCCATTGGTGTAAGTATAAAATATCTCAATAGAAATTTCCTAGGCTTTACTCAAATATAACATTTGAATTACGCTGCTATACACAATATTTAAATATTAGGAAGGACATCCATCACAACATACACTTCCCAGAACTTAATTTAATTTGATCCTAATTTTGGTGTCAGTATTAACGGCAATGCAACAATTTCTATATGGAAATAATAAATCACTTATTTTTCTCTACTTGAAACATATGTATAGCGGCTGCTACGTGACGCATGCGCTGATATAACTTTATACACGTTGCTTCAAAATAATAAGTTAAACAAATCTTATAAACCACTTTATTTTTATCTTACACTACATGTGCAAAAGAAACGTATACAGTTGCACGCGGGTCTTGAATAACATACCACATCGCCATTCACCTTCTATAGCCAGACTAAAAATTACAAAAATCTTAGTGCTGATTTATGTTGTAAAGATAATATGTAAGATCAAAAATTACGGAATGTGATAACAAATTTGACCCCCCACTCCCACAAAAGAAAAAAGAAAAGAAAAGAAAATAGCCCCGGTTCTAAAACAAAAATTCTGATATAACATGGCTAATTTTAAGGAACTATATTTTTAGATAGCTAGACCAATTTTGCACATATAACAATATAAATGCTCTTACTATATACATATTAGTATAGACACTAACAAAATTTACGAACAGGTCATAATAATGTATTTCTAAGCGATGTCATTATATGTTTAGTAAGCATAATATAATTCCAATTCTTATTACTCTTGTGTTCAATTTTTAACAAAGAAGAATAGATTTATTTTTCACATAATCCATACAGTGAAATATGGCCGTACAAAATAAAACACCCTTTCCCCAAAATAAAATGTTAATACCTTGAATTATACTTTACCTGAATGGCTGGTGCGCACGAAAGAGCTTCAGTGAAGCAAATCATGCACATATCATCTGCGTCTTGTTTAAGAGTTGGATTGGCTGAACAACCATGGAGACAGGGCAGGCAAGGAGATTCACCTTGGATACCTCCACACATGTGACCGCACGAATGTAGTTTACTACAAGCATTGCGGGCATGTTCCTAGAATAAAAAAAAACACTCCATCATGTTATTTCAAACTCGATACACATTCAAGTGTAGTACAGAACAATCAAAACGAAAAGATACAAAAAAAAAGTCAAACTTGAAACTGTGAGAGTTTATCAAAAAGTGAGGTTCCTTTAGTACTATATTTAAAACACAAGGAGTTTTCTTTCTAAAACCCACCAGCGTCTCTTACTGGGGCGATTACTTTTAAATGAAAGCCACTGACCTACACTTTTTTTTTATCGTAATGATTTATAAGTGTTTAAATAGAATAATAATTTAAAAAGTTGAATTGTGCTCCATTCCATACTAGCAGCGACATCTGCATTTCTTTGATGGTCATGTTAGGTATAAAAACAGGTGTTGTAGGTCCCAAGCCATAGTGTTTATTTTTCACTTAAATTTGAAGTTTATTTTAAGGCCTTGAGGCTACTTTTGGCTCAGGTCGAATGAATGATGATAGGAGAATTGGTGAAATGAAAAACGGGAGAACTCCGAGAAAACACACCCACACGGTGTTTTTCCACCACAAAGTGCATACAGCCCGAGCTGCGCGGTTATTTTTCATGTCTTTTGCGCTGGATCACGTTGTAAAGTTTATAATACGAAACGAATTTCGAAAAAGACACTCTCTCTCAACTGAAGAAGCATTTTGTTAAGTTATTTACATATAATCTTTAAAATTGCTTAACATAATACAAGAAGGAATAATGCATTTTTAACGGATTAATTTATAGTCTTACAAATTTAAGACAGTATGTTTAGAATGACATGATACCCAAGTTAGTCCTTTCAGTTATAAGGTTGGGGCAATTTATTCTCCACGTATGTGTTGTAGGATTAAGAAGGGGCGAATATATTCCTCCCTCTATCTTCATACATCGTGCGTTCAAAGTTCGATTCAATGATCGTATATCCATTCTCCTGCACACACTACTAATACCAGCCCCTAAACTTTATACAAAGATTATAATAAAACAGGGAAACACTTTTTGATTAATTCTCGTGCAAGTACTATGGTACCGTTAATAAAGCACTGGCAACAATGTCATAAGACACCAACTGTACATCCATGCAACTGTTTAGTGAATCAATTGCCCTGACGGTTAACTACATCAACAAAACCCACTCACTCATTTATTTTTATCCGTTTATAGCCCATGAATCGGGTAAGCCAATCACAAACATTTACAGTTAAGTGATACATGCCATACACCATCACATAACAATATTCATAAAAGACAAGTCAACAAAGGTTGTTACCTACATTAACGTAATTCACTTCTTCCATACTTTCTCAGTTTATTTGACAAAGATATTCGTACACGGACTAGAAACAGTTTCTAATAATTTAAATTCATCATACGACTGTGCTTTAGGAGGTTATTAAACATGGTTGGTTCCTTGTATATCGGATTGTTTTGGAATAATAATGGATGGTTTTGTTGAAGTAGGATATTACATCTAAGCCTATCAATTATATTAACATGTATAATATGACGCTGGTAGTAACTAGACTTCTTTTTAAATTCCTGCATGGCTTATTTAATCTGGCATTTAGTAATTATCTTATTATTTTCTTCTGAATTATGAAGAATAGTTTATTTTTCGAAGCATAACCCCAAATGATGGTGATATACATTAATAAGAATTGAAAAAAACAAGGCTTTTAACAATTTTTACAGCGTCATAAACACTGTCGAGCTTTTGAACTAATGTTAGCTCCATTGTTAGAAATTAAATTTCTTTGGGTTATAATAGAGTAACACACACATACCTGACATTCTTGATCAGCACAAATATTCCCAATGGCAAGCAATCCAGAATTTCCAGTTGTTCCACAGAAGCGACAGACTCCGGATGCAACTCCGGCTGGCTTGCTACGCTGACCTTCTCGGAACTCTACCATTGCCTTCAGTGTACATGAATCTGCCAAAGCCATCACCCAGAAAAGTTTTGTACGTCCACAACCCTCATGTAGATCTACTTTGATAGCTTCTTCTTCTTCCTTACATACCTGAAAGCAAAAGATATCAATCTGAGTTCTACACAGTCAACATACATACACTCTAATAATTTAGCAGCTGTAAATATAGTCGACTAATTGACAGTTAAACCACTTCCAGAGACGTACCAAGACATGTTTTCTAACTCATCTGGTCACGTGGGATAAAGAGTGAACATTCTACGACAATCACAAACGTTCTGCACAATGGGTGAATCTTGTGTAACCAAAGGAAGTTACCGATCTTTTAGGAGCGGATTAAAATTATCGTCAGTTGTCGGCCACGGTCCCTGCAATACCGAAAAGAAACGGAGTTATTACTCTTTACACCAATGTGAAACATTTGTTTCACATGCTTGAGAGTATAGAACCGAACAAATGAAAGTTTGTGGTTCCCACCTTACCTTCAACCGCAACTGCATCACCTTTTCCAACACACCTCAAGATGGAACATTTTGCCAATCATGTGCAAACAGCCTTTAAAGAATTTATAAACTCTATAGGAATAAAGGACTTTTTGAAACTGGTATAAATAAATTTTGCAATCGTTGGGAAAAATGTATTGTTGCTAACGGTGAGTACTTTGAGTAAATAAATATTCTTTTGTGTGTGTGTGCTTGTGGCGTCATTTGAATGCACGCACGAAAAAGGCAGTTTCACACGAAACAATCTGAAACTACTGCTACACACTCCTAAACATAAATATATTCTAAAGAGTTTTTCGGAATAAAATAAAAATAATACTTTAACGATATGTGCAGTAGCCATAAACCAAATGGTTCCAGCTACTTAGGAAAGAAAGAAAAACATTTCTTAGTTGTTATTTGTTGTTATATATATATATATATATATATATATATATATATATATATAAAATAAAAGTGTTAGGGTTTAAGGGCAAGCCATATTTTAGTAGACTTATAATGTAGTGTGCCTGTAATAATTGCCATATGGTTTTACAATAAATTAACGATGTTTGAGCACATGTTATTTATATGTAGTTGCATGTGTGCTGTTTATCGAAAAGAAGAAATAATCATTGTTCTTGTTGAAGAACCTTCGAGATCAGATCGCAATAAATGTTTCTATATGTTAAGAATAGTATATATGGAGAATCAGAATTCACGGATACATTTTTAGCCCACAAGTAAATCCGTTATTGCTTAAATTACTTCGACCTAACCTACTAAGTTTGATGTTGACATTAAATTCATTTGAGGTGATCGCTCTCGACTACTAAGACTACTCTCTACTACTATATTTAACTTTTTCAGCTACTGAAATAGGTAGGGGATTTTCAGACAACTTTTTTTAATCTTCTATCCTTTCTTCTCGCCTGATCAAAATATTGAATTCGCAGAATCATCTTTTGTTGTACGCTTACATTCTTTTAAAAAGAGGAATTGTTATTCTCTGTGCACTTCCACCTGCCCTAAGTACTTTCGTTTTCTCAAGCCTTGGTTATTACAAACACCTACAATGAAATCTATTATACTAGATGATACATAGATTTATACAAAACAAATTTTCTGAAGAAAAAAAAAAAAAGAAGCAATAACCAAATCAGGGACTTTGCCTAAGCTCAAGGTGTATGAAGGATGTAAATGAAAATCTACACGAGTTAAGAATGCTCTTTTCGGTTTCACGTGTAGTACACGTGGCAGGGTGTAGGAAAGAATGTAGAGGAATGTAAACGGCGGGTATCTGGCACAGGCAAGCAGCCAAATTCTGAGGAATTAGTTACCTTAGATTTGGTGAAGCGGAAATATAAAGATTTCAACATAGCAGACAAGAAACATATTGTACATTTTAGTTCATAATATGAATATATATATTGTCTATCAAAATTTTACCCCACTGTTCACGTATCGCCTGTGAAAATACTTAAAAAAAAAACTTACTTGTCTTTGGTGCATTCGTGTTCGTCGGTGTAAATGAAGGAACCGATCGCAGTCAGCACACAAGTTTCCACACACGTTGCATTGAATTATGGCTGGGGTTTCTCCATCATCGTGATTACTACATGTGGGCTGGAAGAAATTAAAAAGAATACACAAATTTAAACATTACGGAAATAACGTCGTCGAAGTTGATAGAAGATATCTTTATAACGTTAAGTTTAACAACTTTTAAAAGTAAACATTGAAAGGCGATTTATTTTTTTAAGTCGTAACTACAAACAAAAGAAGCTAAACAATTGGGACAGAAATCAAATTACACTTCAATCTATTCTTTCACAACAAGCTACAAAATGATGTTTACAAATGCTTTTACATGGTCTCATTAATGTGACAAAAATCATGTTACAATTACCGTGGATTAAATCTATACCAGAAGCTCCGGGGAACTCTCTAAAGCAATATCAGCATTCTAACCAACAGGAAGAACATAAAGTGAAACAGCATAAAAGTTTTAATGTGAGGTTATGCTGTTTCCACTTTGGCTCCCTTATATATAAAAACCATTAATGTTGGAAAACACTGCTTGCAGAATTAGGGCAATTAAAACAATAAAAATAAATGAAACTTGAAATAACTGCATTCAAAATGCATGATATAAATTACGTTACCAATCGTAATAGTTATATTTAAAAAAATTTACATTCCTCCTTCATATTATTCTTATTCTTAAATCAAAATTCTGAACTATGCAGCTGAGAGAAAAGAAGAAGATAATTTTGGCGTTACACGGAGTATGGAACATTAGCTTTAGTACAATTCTAATGGATTCCCCCTTTTGTTTAATGAATGATTTTCTATAACGTCGTTTAAAGTATACATTAATTATACACTGAATTTCTCAATAAGAATGCCCATACAATTCCAAAGAGAACGAATGAAAGACAAAGCTTAATCTGAGAACATAATACGGTTGTTAAAACTTTGATATCGAGTAATTTAAGCAACTACTGTCTTTGGCCATCTCGATTATATGAGTGCAATGGTTTTTAAAATCCACAAACATCAATTCCCCACACGCGATTCGAACTCGAAACCTCTTGGACTCTTGGACGCTAGCCTGGTGCGTCAGACATCACGACCACTACGGCCAGCAACTAAAAATTTATAATTCATAATGAATAAGAAATGAATACGAATGTAACTAAAACATCTAATCAAATATTTACCAATTGCGTAATAATAACATACATTTAACAGTGTCTTATTATTTTTCTCCTTCATTCAACACAATAATTTATATTTCCTACCTCTAACGGAATTTGCGTACAGAGACCCATGTAAAAATTAGATCTGGCAAAGATTGATATTCTAACTGTCTCTATACTTTATGGGGTATTTATGTAAACCAGGATATTCACTGGATTTATGTAGATCGCTCTCTAAGAAGAGGTTCAAATTAGTTGATAGCAAGCAAGTCAGCGTAGACAGCACGAATAAAATGTACTGTAAAGGTGATCATTATTCCAAGATGCTGACAAAGATAATTTCATAAAAATAAATAATTCGCAATATTTGGAAGACATACAACTAAAAGAAGATAAAATTAAAATTCAGAGTCAATATATAATTTATGACACAGAATTCGGTACCCGAAGCTTTACATACTAAGCTGAATTAATTTACAAACAAAGAATACAGATCAGTCATTCCCAACTTGTCGACGTATGACGTCAGACCACATTTTTCCTCCCGGAGGATATCGTGAGACCAAAGGAGGGGTAGATCATGTGGCACGTAGAGCGGTTCAGTAGTCTCCTCTGTAGTGTTTACCAGCCTTCCTAACGATAAGATAAAATGAAGTGTATGGGCGGTAACACCTTCCTAACGAGAATCAAGAGAAGCAGGATATGACGTCACAGTTGGAAATGACTGAAATAGATTATTGAACCACAAAGAGAAGAAACACTTACACGTGGTGGCGTTGGCTGTCCATCGGCACCTCCACTCCACTGTCCTGACGAAAGCCTTTCCACGTGATCCCGATCCAGGACACACAATGATGCTAGAGCTAACCAGAGAGTTGGTGTCCGGAGACAGTCAGTAGGGTTTCGATAAGAATCATCTAATTTTGTCAGATTGAGAATATTTTCTGCTACAGCTCCTTTGGTAACATTGGCCCATGCTTCAGACAACCGACCCTGGAAATAAATATGAACAAGAAATGTTTACAGTAAAACAATTGTGTTGTTTCCTTTTGACGAGTAGCTTAAAAATATAATCAATATTTCACTCAGTCCATGAATGTTCAAAGACAACACTACGTTGGAACAAGTCTAAGGGTTGAATTTTGGTGAATACATAAGATAAAACTTATAGTTGTAGTATATTTATCATCATATCATCAGTTCCATGACACCTTCATCGCAGAGCTGATAAATAAGAATTCTATTTTTGCCTCGAGATACTTGATATTACGACGAATGATTTGGATTCTGAGAAAGTAATTGAACGAAATCTTAAACGTATGTTATCATTATTTTCTATCCATGTAATGCTTTGGACTTCACCCATAAACTATTCCACTGAATTTATATTTTTAATTAAATTTTTAGTTACTTGTTAATTTTTTAATGCATCCAAGTAGAAAAAAAAAGAAGAAGAAAGAAGAGAGATGGAGACTTCGATTCTGTATTTTGGAAACTCGATAATTTTGAAATGGACAATAACTTAAAATAGTATTTGGACATCAAAAGACTGAAAAACTAAATTTATTCCCATTGTAATTTTTGGTATTGATTCTATAATTTAGTATGTTGTTATTTACCTCTGAAATTTGTACTTGCTGTAAATTATACGTAATCCTGGTGTAAAAGATCAACGGTGGCAACTTTCCTTAGATCTGTTCAGTTGCTAACTTTGACTGAACAATGCAAAAGACAGATTGGCCTCCAAAGGATCTCTTTTGGATCCATGGTTGTGGGTGACCTCACCACTGCGTCAGTTCACGACTGCGCGAAACAAGGAATCATAACAGATGGTGTTGTTTCCCCCAATTCAGGATAGGCGGTATCTTTAAAAAGACTATTACTTATTTTTTTAAAAAAAACACTAGTAGGGAAATGGGAAATGGTATATGCGGATTGCCTACTTGGAATTCAAACGGAAATGAATAACAAATGAATAAGTAGGGTAGTACTGAATATAAAGAACTGAAAAAGAAAGTAATATATCAGTTCAAGTGATCATTATCATAATATTTATAAACATTAATCCTGAAACAATACTCTGAGAACCCGTAACGACCCAGAGAGAGAAACAGAAAGAGAATATTATTATTAACTACTACAACTCGTCCATATTTGTTTATATTACATCAAACTTTTGTAAATATTGAAGCATATATTTATTTAAATTCCGAACTGACACAGACCAATCTTTCTCCTAGGATACTTAAGGAAGCGTCACTAGTTCAGTTCGGTGATAAGAAAATATACAATTCTTTCTCTGAGTTGGCCGCCGTAGTCATTTCCTTTAGCATGAAGGGATATACAGTATATATATATATAAAATGAATACATTTGCAGTACTTACTACAGCCATGTCCTTTAACAATTGAATGATAACTTCAGCTAATTTTCGGGTCATACATCCTCGAAGCCACCATCTTGCTCCAACATAGTCACGTGGATGGATGGACGTAGCAAGTGAAACTGTGGTCACTCCTTTTCCAGAGGCATCTTTCCCTTTCATTTTCACTTGGACTGTTAGAGCTTTAGCTATGCAGCTCAGGAACACATCTAGGATTCCAACCCTATGAGGAAAGAAAACGTTTACGAATACATTTCTAAACGCAACCTGACGGAGAAACAACAGAATATTATAAAAAGTGTCTTAGAATTATGAGACAGACAGATAGCTACGGCCTAATCTTGGCATATGTCTGAGGCATGACGTCCCTCGCGGGGAAAGATAGCGGCATGTCCTTTGTCTAGGGACCTTGCCGGCATTTGCTGGTGAAACTGAGGCAAACCACGGCAAAATTCTGTATGACCAGAAGCACAACTGGAGTCGGCGCACCTTCCAAGTGAAAAGATCTGTCTAAAAATGAAAAACAACACATTCCTCATTTCACACAATAATCAAATAGTCTCTTAAATCGTTTTTCAAGTGTAAAGCATGTTTTGCTTAAGAATATCTTTAACCTTGCCCAACCATGCAGGTCCAGTGTGGTTAACGTGTACGCGGTAACACGAGAGAACAGGAACAAAACAAGCAGTACGAACAAAGCTGATCGAATATTTGCATGCGATTCACTGCGAGCGAATGTGAACACTTTCCATCTGAAAAACGCTACAGTTTGCTATGGCACCAATTGCCCCCCCCCCCCCAAAAAAAAAAAACTATCAAATTATTTTGATTTGTTCATTCAAATACTCTGATCAAAATATTAAAGAGAAAGAAGCATTAACCTTGATTGAAAGTGGAATTAGATTAGTGAATAGTAAAAGAAGTTAGATATAAATAAATAAAACTCAGAATAATGGATTCTCAGGAAGAAAAGTAAAATGAAGAATTCGTGTTGTGTAATTAATTTCACTACATAACGTAAGAGACGTAAACGTAATAATATTTTATGGAAATAATGACCACTGAAGTATAGTGCTTATATTTCAATAATAATTACTAATCTCCAATAAATGCCTAATATTCGTTGATAATTGGAATAAGAGAACATTTTACCTTCCAGCTACAAAAGTAGATTTAATAATATATTATGTTATTCAGCACATTTATTGGAGGTGCAGTGCGTATCAGAAATAAAAAGTTGCATAATTTATATACGAGACATATACATTAAGTTCAATAATCACAGTAGTGATAGAAAAATACGCAAGAATTCTGAGTTGCTCATTGCAGGGCAAGAGTCGTGAAAGTAACAGGTCTAATATATCTCCTTCAAGGATGAGAGAGCAAATAGAGCCCTTGTATATCAAATATTTAATTAAATGGATGTTGTGTGTGTGTGTTCTTCCTACGATGAATTGCATGCCTGTCTCCTATTGTAAAGAGTCATTGTTAAATTAATTATGATTATTAGATACACATGACGTACAGTATTAGATACACATGACGTACAGACTAAGAATTACACAATTAGGAGACAATACGTAAGATATAAAGCCTATAATTATCTTAGTTACAGTGGTAAATTATTTCTAATTCTTCGAAAAATATACGTTACTTTTTAAAGTTAAATGGAATTTTTAACCTTATTTATGGTCTTCAGGCATCTAAGGCTCAGACCAGGATAGGGGAGGAGAAAGAAAGTTTTGGTCAGAGCCTAAGTTGAAGGTACCATCTGGTATTTGTCTGGTGTGACTGAGGAAAAACACTGGAAGAACCTCAGTCAGGACGGTCGGCCGCTGAGATTGAACCTACGACCTCCCGAATGCTAAGCCAACACTCTACCACTGAGCAACGGCAGCTTGGTTAAAGTTACCTGGAAAGAAATTTCAAAGTTGCTATGGCAAAAACGCATACAATGCATCACTTTTTCAAAATATCAATTAAGACACACCAGAAAACTTTCAGCTACCTTTCAACCACTAAGGAATAAATTTATAAGACGACGAAGATAACAACCGAAACCTGGTACACAAGACAAATTATGACTATCAAGTATAAGTCTCAGTTAGAACGTAAATTTTACCTGTGTATATCAAAAGGTGGTTCAGGATCAACTGGGGCTTTGTTAGCAGCAGAAACAATACTGAAGTCTGCTGGTGGAAGTTTCTCTATATTTAGTACATTTCCTAAAGTGGCTGGAGAAATTTCAGGGAGCATTCGGCGTAGTAAAGATGTCACCTGAAGGACGAAATGAAAAGTTACTTTAGCATCAAAGTGTACTTAGACTACAAATACAGCACGAAATCAAAATAATAATAATAAAAAATTAAAGAAAAATCATAGTTACGAAACTCTCCGAAAACAAACAACCAGAACCTGAACTGCGAGTTCCGAAACAAGGTAGATCTACTCTGTTTTGCTACGATAAGATAAAAATAAAATTATTTGTATGGGCGGTAACAGCACTATGGCTTACGCCCTTCCCGATACGGGGGAAGCCTCTTACCTTTGTCACGTCTAAACATAGATGTTAATTAACTAAAATAATATAATTAAATAAAAGCTGAAGATGTAAAGTGTCTTCAGAAATGTTTTGCTACGAATTTGCAATCGAATTTCACACGAATTAACAGTCACTTTTTATACATAAACAGCATATGGGTAGATTTTAACTTATCTTTTTCGTATTGAAGTAACCCAATAATAGGCAAATACCAAACGTAGTTTATACTGTGAAGGAAAGAAGAGAGAAAAAGTATGTTCTTCGTCAAATCGGATCGTTTACACACAAGTGAAACGCCATGCACGTTCAATTATTCAAGTATTTCCATTTCACTGTAAATTTCAGTCGGTTGGAGAAATATATCTTCTTCTTATTCAAGGTCCTCTCAAAGTGTTGTACACAAAGTTAAGCTGCTAACAAGCTCTCGCCTTTATTCCTAGCTAGTAATTTTAACTAACATTATTGACTTGAAATTTACATATCGGGCCTTATCACATTTAACTCTTTCCTATTCCCTTGTAAGGAAGAAGGAATGAGGGAAGTTGCGGACAGGGTCTATATTCAAGAAACTTTTCGGTATTCGCCTCGTGGGACTGTGGAAAACCCTGGAAAACCTTCGTCAAGAAAATTAATAACAGGAATCGAACCTGTATGTCTACCTGGTGCTGATCTGAAGTGCGTACTCGTAAGTACTACACCACCGAGTTTAATAGGAAAATACATAATTCTATAAATTTCTCAAGATGACACTTTTCCATATGTTCTCATACTGTGGCAAATCTTCTAACCATATTAAGTTTCAGAAATTGAAAGCCCTCTCTGAATGATATGTTATTTTATTATTCTGTAAGAATTCACTGTGCTCGATATAGGATACTGCACCGTCCCCCCACCCCGAAAATAACCCTAGCCTAACAGACCCTATAAACCATGATCTAATTTGATCATAGAAAAATATAATCTAGATTAGTGTGAATGTTTGTACGAGACACTGAATGAATCTTTTTACATTAATCGAGGTTCGCTTGCATGAGAGTTTTATTTTAATAACATCGCCGGCACATACAAAGTATCCGCTTCATTATACTTACAGGCGTTTTCACGAGGAATGAAATCATAAAAAAAAAAAAAAAAAAACTTGGCGGGATTTCAGTTGTGCTTTGAAACTGATTTACAGTTGATCTTCTAATGGTCTCCTTGACCACCATTATAAAAAATCAATTGCAAACTTATGAGTCGAAGTTTTACTTATATTCACGAGATGGCGTGGTTGCTTTTTTCCTGAAAGTTTTCTTAACTATAGAAGGAAAATTCTGGCTTATTAGATGAATTTTGATAATGGTGCTTAAGAAGACCATTAGAAGCTCGATTGTCAATTAATTTCTAACATGACTGAAATCCTTAAATCTGCTTCATTATTAAATGGAAGCTCCAAGTGAACTCAATACCTGTCTCTGAACTCTGGCAGATCCCGTGTGAAGGAGACTCAATAAATCTCGTAGCAGTCCATACTGATGTGATAGATAGGCTCTTCCGACACTGCTCCCACTTAAAGCTAAGACCATGGACAGCATTTCAAAGCAGTACGTATCAGCTGTCTTTGGCAACTCTTCCATTGGCATTGGCCCAGAGCATAGCAGAGACTCCCATTCTTCTCGCACGCGACTTGCTTCTTTCCTTATCGCCTGGACAATGTGCACGCACACCTACAACACAAAAAGAGAAAATGATCACACACATATAGAGAAAAGAAAGAACTGTTTCTCTGCACGAACAACGGTAAATTGTTTATAAAACTATTTCTTAATTATAACGTTTGTACATACTGAAACGTAATTATTACTGCCCCGGGATTTTGCAATCCCCTCTAACTCTAACCCCCTTGATGCAAAAATAATCTACGACAAAACATACAAAAGTGCCCTTACACACTGAAATTTCCTGAAGTCTCCTGAAATTTCCATTTCCATCCCCTATAATCAATAACCAACTCCCCAGTTTCGAAGTCCTGAAAAAAATTCCTGCTTTGCCTTCATGACAAAACTTGTACGTATACATACAATGAAACTTTCTATTCTGGTTCTAGTATTAGATACAACAATAAAGTGATTAACCATCTCTTATCACATGGATTAGTCCCATGTTTTAAGAATTTATACCTTTGGAATTGTATTATTTGATCTCTACGCATAAAGGTCCTCTGTTCCATATCTTCCCGTATTCTCATCTTTATTCCTTAATTTTAAAATCATGTTGCTATTTTGAAAAGAACTTATTCTGTAGAGAAGTACTGCAAGTAGGCTTTATTGACACATTTGTAAATAAACCTAGCCTATCGTTAAAAAAAAAGGGGGGGGTAAGTTAAAGTCGTAATGTTTACCCCTCTATCCTAGAGATGGTTGAATGTCCGGTATTTGAACTTGAGAAATATGGCCAGTTTAACAACGATATACTTAACAGCTTTTTCTACGAAAGTGGTTCCGAACCTTTTCCAAATTGGGCATCACTTAAAGCTAAAACTAAGTTATTACAGCCCCCTTTCTGAGCTCCGTCACACGTCCTGACATAAAAATAATCATACACAAAACCTATTATGCATAAGTACGAGTTGACTATCATACCTCCACATATTTAATAAATAATTACAAATTACAGCAGTAATATGAGTTAAGTCATTGTTTTAAATTTAAGCAGATGCTAAATTAGTTTTAAAATGAAGGAGTTGTTAAATTACACAGCAGTGAAATAACAACAGGCGTAAAAAAATAATTAGTCCAGAAAATCTGAAAACGTTGTCAATAAAGATATTTTACTCTTGGCAATAAAAATCAATACTTTTGTTTGTTTATGTTAAGTGGAAAACGAAATATTTTGCTAATATATATAATTTGGTTTATGGACTCCCAGATAACGCCTTGCGGACACCGCGAACCACAGGATAGAAAACCATTCTTGCTCATAAATGTTTCCGATATTTGAAATAAAACAAAGGGTCTGTTTCCTAATACCTGTACATGAAAGTACTTGTAAACTACAATTCCTTCCTGGGACATAGTAACAGTATCGATACGTAGAAGTATCATAGTTTTTACGGATTAAAAGCAAATCGCTTAGGATTTAACTCCAAGAGATTTAGGACATATCCCCTTTAAATATGTTTTACACAATTTTCATTTCTTCAGAAGATGAGTTTTGTTCTCCGACTTGGAATATCGCATATCTAGCTGAAACTAACTTGTTTATTGAAAGTTTCTTTCTTGTAACAGTTGAGTGAAGGATTTCTTTATGTAACCTACGAATGCCATTATTATCTATTCTTAATTTAGACTCAATCTTTCCGTCGTATGTTAGAGAATATGATGTTTCCTGTGTAAGATTCTTAATCTAACCAACATCAGTAATTGGCATCTTGATGTAAGAATTTAAATTTCGTATACTCTTATGAGATACTAAAAAAATGATCCATATCTTAGTTCTACATCAAAATTATTCATATTGCGAGGCTCCTTATTCTACAAGCCAGTAACTAAACAACATTTCCTGACCTTTTATATTAACATTTTTAGTTCTCTAACACTTAAAACCGATATTTATTTCTATTCATATATTCCACATGTATTATTTTGTATTAGTTTTTTCTATCTTATTGAGGTGTAAAATGGGTGTAATAGCTGCATATGAAATTTCTGATACAAAAACGTAAATAAATTATAGATTACGCACCTGTTTCTGAAGATGAGTTAATTTACTTCGACTGAACAGGATTCCCACCATGTGCTCCTTTAGATCATTACTACATTCTGTTTTTCCATCTTCTTTGCCTTCTTCCGTTGTTTCAACTGGTTGCTCTCCAAGTATAAGCTTTCCGAACACCTAAAATTAATAAATGTAGCAATTACCATATGTTAGCACTGAGAAAAGAAATATAACTAGACAATAAGATCTAATGACTTGATGCAAATATCTACTACTGTAAGTAGTAGATTTTCATAAAGTAATAATATATCAATAACTATTAATTAACAGCTGAATTTAATTAAATTATATTTATTTGTGGCCTTTAGGTATCTATGGCTCAAGCCAGGATATGGTAATTGAAAGGATGCGGAAAGGAATCGGTCAGGGTCTAAATTGAAGGTCACTGGTATTGAATGCATGGTATCTGCCTAATGCAACTGAGGAAAAACCATGGAAAAATCTCAGTCAGGATGGTCAGCCGCTGCGAACGAACCCAAAACCCCCAAATGTGAAGCCAACTGAGCTACGGACATTAATTAACAGTTGTCTGCATATTTATATGAAGATAGTTTCGGTAAAAATAAAATTTTGACGGTGATAACTGCGTGCATTGACGTACACAAAAGTAGTCTAGTAAGAGCTTGTATGTAAAAGCTCTCGCAGTTATTATTATTATTAACCACTACTATTTATATAGTTTTTCGTATTAAGGTAAACACAACAAACTTCTGATTTTCAGCGATAATGAACTGAACTGAATTTTTATTTTAAGGCATTTAGACAACTTTTGGCTCAGGCCGAATGAATAATGATGGGGGAATTGAAGAGAGTGCGTGTAAACAGAACAACCCCGTTAAAAACCACGCACACGGTATTTGTCTACCACAAAGCCCAAATAACACAGGCTGGGATCGCACCCGGGACCTCACACACCAGAAGTGAGCGCTCTACAACTGATCCACTGGGGCCCCTACAGCGATAATGAATTTGAATTTTATTTATAATCTTTAGGCATCTAAGGTTCAGGCCGGGAAAGGGGAGGAGAAAGGATGTGGGAAGGTGTTGACCAGAGCCTAAGTTGAAGGCACCATTCCGGCATTTGCCTGGTGACTGAAAAAAAACCTGGAAAAACTTCAATCAGGATGGTCGGCCGCTGGGATTAAACTCACAACCTCCAAAATGATCTACCACTAAGCCACGGCCGCTCAGTACAGTGTTAATGACTCACAGGGTGGAGAGAGATAACAGAAATCGCGGATATTCTGCAAAACATTTAGAAATCAATTCCTTTCACACTTAAAGTAACTTTAAGTACGAAGTTATACTTCAAATGGAATAACGATAATTCCAAACTATGAGGAGAAACTTGGTGAGATAAATACCCACACCGAAACACGAAAACAAGTTCGTTCGATGGAATCTTAAATAAATTAATATTAAAATGCGTACTCTCAGAGCTACAGACACACTCTCTGGTGAAGTATCGTCACAAATGATTTATATCTTGACAAACAATGATGTCAGACTTGATTAGCAAGCCACAAGAAAAGTTTTACACAAGGATTGTATTTGAATACTTGAGGAACTGTAGCAAAGAGAAGATTCCCCACGTAAAACATTGATAAGGAATTGACGCTTTACAGTATACAACCATAGAAATCCCCTCTTAAGCTGCATTCGTCAACCATAAACTTTGTTAAATACATTTATTGGTAAAAAAGATCATTGCCTTCATTCAGTAACTTATGTTACTGTACATAATGAGTTCTTCCTTAAACTACTGGAACTTACCTGAGATGTTATCAACCTAAAAACTTTTAAGGTTTCCGATTCGCAGTTTCTCTGTTGAATTGTGAGGGCACTGTGTTGTCTTCCTAGTTTCAAGCTTTCACCTTCAACTTCTCCAAGTACCCGTATTTGTCGTAGACGGAGAGAATTGTCAGGTCCTTTCAGTTCAAGACGAACTACAACATGGCGAGGATCTGAATAATTAGGAATAAAATAGTTACTGTCGTTATCTTCGAAGTTCATACTAAAAGAAATTAAGCTCTACCTAATGACTGAACAATCAATGATCAAGGTTAGGGACAAAATTTTCAGAAATTCCAGCGTCAAATAAACAATAAATACATTTATATACCTATTTATGTGTTTGCGATTTCCTGATCTCAGGTAATTTTTTATCCACACTTAAGTTTTTTAGAAGATATAATTTTCTTTCTATGTACCAGGTGGTTACAATAAAAGTGACACTACTCACAGTGGTCCAGTGCGGGCGGTAATGGACGTATGACACTGATACTTTGTAGATATCGTCACCTTGGAACCACAAGGTACTATGTCCACTTTTTGGCAAAATGGAGTTAACACTGGAGTCGAAGACCTTGTACTGAAGGATATCTAGCCCAAAAAATAACATCTCACAAAACAACCTCCAAATGGCTAGAAATGTTAGAAATGAAATGAATTTATACAGACTTTCAATGGAACTTCAGACTTTAAAACTAGTTTTTCTCAAAAGTGGACGTAGCACCTTCTGGTACCAAGGTGACGATATAATAATGAGTGTCATTTTAACTGTAACCACCTGGTATCTCAATGACTCACTAGCTGCTTTTGATCTGATAGCCTCTTATATTTACTCATCAACATTCTTTACATTTTTCTGTTCTTATTAATTATCATTACAAATTTTACAATCTTTTTGGATGGTATATATATTATATATCACTTAACTACTCCTAGCAACCTCCGCACTTCCTTCTTCTTTTGATATTTTCCCGCCTCCATAACTTAGCCATACTGTTACCCAGCATGAGTTGGTAACATGGCGTCTTCTTAGCACAAATTCCGTACCAGTCCGCGCTGTCCATTTTCTCTTCTATCATGGAAACGCTTTTGCGAAACGTTGCCGCTTTTCTATTGTATTTGTGAAGTTCGTGTACGCCTGTCTCTGTATTCTATAATGTAAGTACTTTTTTCTTCTATCTTTTTACCATCTTATAAATAAGGTAAAGGCACAAGTTCTCAGCATGTTAAGGTGGATTTTGCAGAAAGTGCTTTCTATAGATCTATGTGTAAGAAACAACCATACTTTTTTCACTTCATTAGCAACTTCAGGACGCTTGCCATAATGTAATAGCATAAATGTATTCGGTAATTTGCATTATAGTGATAGAATTACGTTCCTTTACAACCCTAATTTTGCTCCGGTAGTCGTCAACCTAAATTTTGCTGTTCCCCTATAGTCTTTGCACCAGTAGTCGTCACCCAATGTACTAGAAACATGCGTTTGGAAAATATGTATATAATCCTCATTTTCACCTTCACTGGATCTTAACCTGACAAAATAAAGCGTGCTTGAAAGCAAAGAGGCACAGACAGCTTGCTAGAAGGTCCCCAGAAATTCTTCTAAAAAAAAATTGAGTTGACTTCCGGTGGAATATGTACGAACGTAAATTTTGAATTTTACTGACGGTTACTCGAAAGAGTGAGGTTATAACCATGAAATTTTTTATAAATTTAACATCATATTAAATTAAATTTATCACTTTCTGGAGTAAAAATTTCAAGTAGCAATTTTTCACCTACAAGAGTCACACGTGACGAGCATTGGTGCAAAGTATGTTTGACTTGCACCAGTAGTCGTCACCTCCCAAAGCACAGAAAGTGGCAGTCAAGGCACGCCATTTTATAATCTGATTATTAAAGAGGCATTTTATGCACATGTAAACATCAGGGACTTATATGTAAAACTTCAATGCTTATTTTTTAATATTCACTTGCTTAACACTTTTTAGTAACAAAGCCATGGAAATAGAGGTAACACGAACTTGCCGCCCAAACACAAGACATTTCTACTAAACGAAATGACGCAATAAGCAAGTTAATGGTGCCGATTACGTACCAGATTATGGTTGCTAACTTGTTCTATTTTTGTCATCGAACAACGAAAGGTTTTCTCATTGTCACATGTTTAGTTAAAACATGACTACTTGAGCAGTGACGAGAACTGGTGCCTTTACCTTATAAGATATAACATGGCGACTCCTTAGCACCAGTCCTCGCTGTCCATTTTCTTCCTTTCATGTGAAAACACTTTTGCAAAACGTCGGGGCTTTTCTTGTGTGTTTGTAATGTTCGTGAACACTTGTCTTTGCAGTCTATGACCTAGTATTTTTTCTTACCATCTTCATATGTATATATTGCCAAGATGGCTGATGCTTAGCACCAGTTCTGCTTGTTTTTCTCCTCTCGTATTATATGAACACGCCTTCGGAGAAACATTGCAGCATGTGGTGTTTTTATACAGCTGTCTTTGAAATGTGATATGCGAGTACATTTTTCTCCTACCTGTATATATAAAGTGAGCTCTGCCTACCTAGATCAATAAGATACATACGAAAACATTTAGATGAAGTTCGACAACCGCCAAAGGATATCTTTATATTATGCTATTTCTAGTAAAGAAAATTAGTAGCTACTTTATATTACACCTTACGACGAGAAGACTGTAAACCTTAACAAATGTTTCCTCACCTAATACTGGGCAACTGACCCATCCTGTGGATCTATTCTCTACTTCTACTTGGCGTAGTTTGTACAATTCATCAGCATTTGGCCCAGACTGGAATGTCACGCTGGATACCTTGTTCTAAAACACAGAAAAGAAATACGTCTAAGAATACAATTTATTTGTTATCGCTTGTGAGTAAAGTTGTACTTGCATAATACATGATACACACTTCTTTGCATCTAATAATCATGTGTGAATAAGGGAAGGCAGTCATGTCAAAATCGAATCTTTCATCTTCAATTGAATTCATGGCTATGCTGTTCCTAGCTTTCAAAGCAACCCGCGCATTGTCTTCAGAGGATATGATATATGGATCAAAGCAGCTAAACTTTAGACAACTTTTTTTTGTATGAACCATTTTAGTAGCTAAAGATTTGGCCCGTCTCCATTATCTGAATGCAATGCTCTTTTAAAATCCACAAACATTCATGCACCAGGCAGGATTCGAACTCACGACCTTGGAGACGCTGGCCTTACAATGCAGACCACACGACTACTTAGGCCTGCGATCAAAACAGGTAGGATACAAGAAGTGCGTTCCTTCATTCGGCCAACACACTTTATTAATGATCAAGCAAGGAACGGGCTCTAGTTTTTAAAGAAACAAGATTCAAGTGAAACTAGAAAAAGAAAAAAAAAGAAATGTTGTACTTTAAAATGTCTCTTCCAGCAGTGTATATTATAGAAACACTTAAAACAATGCACAAGCAACAATGAGACTGTCTATGAGTGTGCAATATATTTTTCTGGATGCATGTTTAGCGATCTTTTTAATTTTATTTTTTACTACTTTTAAAATTATATAACTGTATTCAAATTATATTTGTTGTTTATTTCCCGTCTATACTTCCCTATTTCGATCAAAGCTGAAAATTTTTCAAGAACACAATTTTAAACATTCAAACACAAACACTTTGTAACTACTTATGCGTTTTAATTCAATACAATAGACCAATTTTAATTTACACTTCAATATAAACAACTATAGCGATTACTTTCTGACGAAGAAAAAAAAGCTGATTTTGAACATTCATTACTGTCTTCTCATTCAAACTACAGTTTCCAATTCACGCTTTTCATCTCTTTAGCCTCAAATGTTTTCAAATTTCTTTATCATACTTTCTCAGAGTTTTCAGATCTGAGGAAGAACTTTTAACATCTTGTTCCCACGTACATGCATGTTATTACTAAAGACCAATTAATTCGATATGTATCTTCTATTACGCGTAATCTGATTATCAACTGTAAGAGATAGTTGGCTTTTCAGAACAGGTTGTACTTACAGTATTCATCTACAATCTCTACAGTCTTTGTTCTCTAATACTGATATAGCACTCAGTATTAAATTAGGAAACAAATTTTCTATTTTTCTGTTTAAATAAAACCACGATGATTAGTGTGTTCAGACCAGAGGTGTTGAACCTCGACTTTAAACCGCGAGCTCGAGGTCGAGATTAAGCGAGGTCGAAGTCCAGTCGCGAGGTCGGGTCCAAATGTACACCTATGGTTCAGACGCACACTTTTAAAGGCACAGCTATCGAAACACAAAACGAGGCCAACTCATAAGTCCGAAAGAAATATTTACCTAGAGAATGCTATTATAACGAATAACAAAAATTTGATTGATTCCTGTAATAATAATAATGATATTATCAAGAGAACATATACTAGAGTTTAAACTGAGGATAGTTAACAAACAGTGCTTAAGGAGTGACATTTTTGCTTCTGGAAGTGTATCCTAAATATATCAATGCATAACTGAACTGGCAGCTTAATAATCAATTCGCAAGTAATTCAGACCTATAGATGTGCCTTTCCTTAATAATAATAATAATAATAATAATTAAAAAAAAAAAACTCTACCAAATTTGGATTAAGGATGGCAAAGCGAGACTGTGTCGTCCGCTTCGTATGTCTTGTGTTGTCTCCAACAAAATCACGCTGGTAGAACGTTGAGTTGCCAGTCAAAGTTTGTCACATTGCCAAATCTGAGCTTTTGGCAGATACGAATAATAAAACAAGAACTAAAAGTAAGGGTCAGAATAACACTATAAGAAAGCACAAGAACACAGAATCACGAACTGTAACAAAAGCAACTCTTATGGCAAAGATGATTATATATTTAAACTTGGCAAACGCTGTGGTACGGAGGACTTATTCTTCCTTTCGCACAAGACACTGAAGTTGTTTGAACAGTTGAGCGTTCTCCCTAACCCACCCCTCCCCCGAATTTGATGCTGAATTTTATTTACGGACTTTAGGCATCTTAGGATCAGGTAGACCCCTCTCCCGAAATTGAACTAGTTGGTGAACAGGTCAGACTTTGGCCAAGTATCAAAACAAGCTGATTCTCGTATAAATGTGAAATAATATTTTTTCATAGTTAATTTGGTGTACATACACTATCGTAGTGCAGTGGACAGTGTGTTTTTTTCCTTCCAATAGAATATTGTGTTGCACAGCGTAACCTACGTGCAGATGAGAAAACGGAAACAAAAATAAAATCTGAACCCCACTTTTAATGGAAAATGTGTTTTTAACCCACAAGAGATATGGAATTTCAAATTTATTTATAGCCTCTAGGAATCTAAAACTCAGGTCGGAATAGGGTACGGCAAAGGATGCGAGGAAGGAGGTGGCCAGGGCTTAAGTTGGAAGTACCATCTCAGATATCTGGATGGTCAGTGCTAAGACAAATGCGCTTACTAGTTATGAACAATACGCCTTGGGCGAAAAGCGTTTAACGTTGTCTGTTATGAACCGAAAACGAAAGTAATTTCTATTGTTGTTCTTGTTAAAGTATCTTTGCGTTCGCATCTTCTCTCTTTCAGACATAGCTTCAACGAACATATACCAACCATAAGATGGAATATTTGGAACATTCAACACAGCTTTTCTGATGCGTAAGATATACAGCTATATATCGTAGTGTATGTTTTAAGCGATGGAAGGATCAAAGTTAACATTAACAAACGATATCATCCGTGACATTTCGTACATGGAACTATTGAGGTTGCATAGTTCCTGATTTAAAGTATGTACTCTAGCATCATTGACGTAGTTATATAAAGAAAGCTATTTCAATCTAACCTGTCATATGAACATTTTATCGGCTGCGATTTAGATATCACCCCAAACAAGGGTAGAATACGTTATCTTAACGTTAAGCATATAACAATATGAACAATACCTATAGCCGTCAGCAGCTGGAATCTCAACCAGGACCACCGGAATGGGAAAACAACGCTTTACGAACTGAGCCGGTCGGTACAAAAGATAAGAATTACTGTACCCAACGATGTGTTTTCCGGAGGAAGCAGAAATGAACTAGGTAGAGCCCATTTTGAATAAACTTTATTATAAGAAAAACGGTAAATGCGAGGGTCATCCAGAAAGTTTTTGAATTAAACATGACCAATTAAACAAAAACATTTATTTTTTTAAATACATACCTTAGATTGCTTTTCCCACTTAGTTATGCTGAATAATCAAACACTTATCATACCATGCGATAAGTCTTTGGATTGCTTCGTCATACATTTGCTGTCAGTCCATTCAAAAATGCAGTGATAATTTAATGGATTATGATGGGAGAAACATGTGGAAAATTTGAATCTTGTCAATGTGAACTCGATCCTGTTTGAAGAATTCTTCAACACAACACACGAATCTATAGTAATAACTGACAGGTGCTCGGTCCTTCATAATCATGCTGCACTGTTCATTCACCCATAACGTCATCATCATAAACCTCCTTGATTTGACGATGAATCGCGTATTTATTGGGTTCAAAAATCAAATGACAGACCTCACTTTACAAATACCGTGATTATTCTATATTGCCTATTCATTTAAAATATGAATAAAGTCAAACGCTACTTACACGATGAAATTCCCATGGAGTATGGCAACAAGTAACTGAGACTGACTGACCTTGCATTGGGCGAGTTCATTTACCAGCGCAAATTAACACTTTTCCCGAATGACAAACGCATTTTGTTCTCCTAGAGCTTATTACAGCATATGCCCGAAAATTCATGGTTCAGTTATTAGTGAACTGGTAATATTTTGATTTAAGTTACGTATTTTTTAGGGTGTGAAGCAAAAGTATATCAAAATACTGTAGTGAAATGATTTGTTTAAACCTACAAACAATTTCAATTAATCGGTGACAGACCATAATTTCAAACTGTGTCTAATAAAATTACAATAAAAACGTGTTCCATATTTTTAAGGCTTTCTGACATGCTCTTTGGCACACGCGTGTCTAGTGAATTAGGTATACTTACAGCAAGGTCCCTACAGTTGTCAATGTGGATGTACACCATTCTTGGATATGACTGAGGTCCGCATTGTATTGTAATTGTTTTAGTTTTATTTCTGAAAAGGAAAATATTGTATGAAATTTGAAGCAGCACGGAAAATGCATAATGAACAAAACAATCATACTTTTATACAAAGTTCTTAAAAATACATGAACCATTATCTTAATTTTTCACAGCTGATAACTTTATCTTTAACAGTATTATACGCAACTAAAGAATATGTCTATCGCTCATTATAATATAAAAACATTACGATGTTAAGAAAGTATAAAGGTTACCAATGAAGTTCTGGCCCTACAATGAGAAATCCGTCCAATAGTAGGACGTACCGGAACGATCTAATGCTACAGGTACGAAATTCGAATCTTTGCTATTAGTTTTGAGCAGCAAAAGGGCACAGAGCCATTTATTCAGACTCTAAGCATCCTTAGTACATCATCAGTTTCAACCCTAGATCCCTTCTTAACAGTTAAACTTCGTACCAGAACAAAAATACTGCAATCTAAATTTATTTTATGGCATTTACGCATTTCAGGCCCAGGCTGGGATAGGGTGGGGAGAGGATGTTGAAAAGTAGTAGGCCAAGGCCTAACTTAAAGGTAATATCCCGGCATTTGCCCGGTGTGACAGGAAAATCCCTGTAAAATCCTCAGTCAGGATAGGTGACCGTTGGAATCATTCCCACAACCTTCCGATTGCTAAGTCAAAGTCAACACTCTACCAATTGAGCTGCGGCGTTCGGATAAAAAGCCTGGAATTGTGGATACACTCATCAATCTGTGTCTACACCCTCTAATTTGTAAATCCTAGGTTAAATCTCCAAATTATATTACAAGCGATTCACGCTTCGGACCATCTCGTCAATAGTTTACACTGTCCGCTGGAGAAAGAAGGGCAAGGTAATCCTTCTTATTTGAGAGCCCGGCATTTGGCTAATGTGATTAAGGGGAATTTCAATACGAATGGCCGACCTCGGGTCTCGATTAGGGATGACAAAATCCAACCCAAATGGGATTTCGAGAACCGAAGCCCAGATCCGTTTAGACAATCTTTTTTTTTTATCCGAACAACTCCCTGACTGCAAGGCGAGCATACTTCCACTGAATCAGAGTCAGCTCAGTAATAAATACCTATCAACAAATAAGGCGAGGGTAAAAAAACAGGAGGAAATACAGTGATATTAAATGAAAAGAAACGTAAGATTTTTAGAAACAAAACGAGAATAATTCAATGATTTAGAATTCAAGTTATTGTTATTATCAATACTTAGTTATTGTTATTCAGGCACATACCATAAATAACATGCACAGATACATAATTACTAAGTTGGTACATACATTTTTCTTTGGTCAAAACGAATTCTAAGACATAACCGATAAATGAATGCTAAAATATTCACCTATCTTCGTCTCCTGATTCCCAGAATGTTTCCGTAGAGCTATCGGTGAGGCTTCCAACCATTGCTTGACGACTAGAGGCTTTGATCTCAATAGCTGGTGTCAAATCTTTTAACGTTTCCACACAACTAGTTACCTAAAATAAAATAAATGGATTTATAGAGATGAACTCCAAATAACTTCAGTATGAAAATTCACAGTATTTAAAACGAACATTTTTACCAAAGAAACTGAAAAATTAAGAACATCTACAATTGATTAAAAAAAAAGTATCTAATAGATTCATAAAAGAAATAATTTTTCTTCCTCACAACTCTGGTAACTTCCACTTTCGCCAAGTTGCCAGCTGACTGTTTCTTTTGCCATCTTGATAATATTCAGTAACTATTTCTTGGAAATGATTCTGTGACGTCACATACCTGCGTGTAGGCTTTTGTTTTGTATAAACTATTATGTCACTGTTGTGTTCTCTCTTTTGTTTTATATAAGTTCTTTTATTTTCCTTTTTCTTAATTATATTGTGTACACTTGCTTTCAAAGTCTAAACAATGTTTTATTTTATGTGCTGAAGATTATACAACTATTGATGCATTCGACATTTTGATTCGCAACTCTTGGATTAAATATTATTGAAAAGCATCATATAAAATGAAATATATTAGTGTGTGCAAGAACATCTCTGAGCGTGTAAAATACTATTTATCGTCGTATATTATGGATTTATTTGTTTTGAATCCTCGCGTTCGTGTCAAGCTGGTGTCATGATAATGGTCTTCTCATCAATCCAGTGAAATTCACGTTTACTCTTCTGGAAACCCAACAACAGTTAAACAAAATCAACCTTTCTGAACTAAAAGTGCGTATTATGGATTCTTATGACTCTTTCTCTCCGAATATAAAAAATATTGGGCTGACAATAGATCAGGACTGAGCTGGAGTACACACACGACTACCCAGTGCCTTAAAGCATTAAATGTACTAAGACAACTGTATAAGATTTCTTATCGCACCATATTAAGTTATACCTTGCAAATGTGCTTATTCTACCTCTATTTGATTATTCTGATGCGGTGTATGGAGCGTCTCTTTCTACTCGTAGATGTATGGCTATTCAAAAGGTTCCTAACTCTTGCATTCGGTTCGCTTTTGGATTACGTAAAAGTCAGAACATCTTACCCGTGATGAATAATAATATTATTTTGACAATGTCTCGGCGTCGGTATCTGCACTACTGTTGTTGCTTGATCTATAAGGTTCTCAAAATAAAATCTCCACCGTACCTATACTGTAAATTCACAAGTAGGTCCAATATTCATTCATATACAACGCGGAGCTGTGAAAAGCTTGATGTACTACTCCACAAGCTCAAACAGACTCAGAGGTCCTTCTCAATATTGGCAGCAAAGACCTGGAACGCGCTGCCCAAACATATACAAGATCTTGAAAGATTTAGATCATTTAACATTTCGCTAAATTTTTTTCTACTTAAGGATCAGCAGCTAACCTCCAGTACACATGACAAATTTACTATCTAGATGTAAGATGCGAAATTATGGTTCAATATTGCCCTTTTGTGCTCATTAACACAATGTTTGGTTATAATTTGTAATGGTGTTTTCTTGTGAGTGTGTGTGTTTTATTTTTGTTTAATCCACATTATTTTACTGATTTTGTATCTGTAATTTTTCTTTATTTGGAACTGAATTATTTATCTTGTATTTCGTCAAATTTTGATGTGATGTACAGGGTAAGTCAAAATGATGTACCCGATTTCATAAATTTATTTTGTGAAATATAATGAACATATCTGAATGTAATACATGTGGTAAGAAGGGTAACTCTCAAAGTTTTTTTCAGTCACATCACAAGTGCTCTATGTGAGCACCTCGCGTAACACGACACACATCAAGCCGATAGTCTATCTCCTGCCAAACCTTGTGTAGTGTGTCACGGTCAATCTCTGCAATGGCTGCTGTGATGCGGGCGCGAAGGTCACCCAATGTTGTTGGAAGTGGTGGTACGTAAACACGATCCTTTATGAAATCCCACAAAAAGAAATCACACGGGGTCAGATCGGGGGAACGAGGTGGCCAACGAATGAGAACTCGATCCTCCTGAGATGCACGGCCTATCCAGCGCTTTGGCAATGCCTCATTGAGATGATCCCGAACGCTGCCATGGTAATGCGGAGGGGCACCATCCAATTGAAGAATGAAATCTGCACTATCCTCTTCGAGCTGTGGAAGGAGCCATTGTTGCAGCATATCAAGAAAAACATGTCCTGTCACAGTA